>RJWM01000663.1:0-154050 GCA_004363535.1 Dasyprocta punctata
TTGATTTTTCAGCCTGTGCAGACTGTGCTAACTTTGCCATGTTGAAGGTTTAAGAAATGGATATTTTGGAAAACTCAGAGCATTTATAGAATGCCTTTCAATTAGCCATCTGCTCCATGGCACCTCTTAAGATGACTCCCAGATACCCTTAGTTTTCAAATGAGCCCACAGAACATGTAAATGCTAATATCCTGACCTGTGGTTGGCATGGCAGAGGTGCACACATCCTAATGAAAAATGACAGGTCAGGCTGTCCACCTGGGAAGACACACTGGGCTGTAGCCTCAGGACTAAGGGGCCTTTTATGCGCAATTCATCTTTGGGAGTGAAAGAGCCTGAGGCTTCCTGTAAGCAAAGTCCCTAATTTCAGAACAGGGTGGGTCTCCTACTACCTGAAAACGTGGGAATCTTAGCATTTATTTTAGAGCTTGCAATAGAGAGGGTTTTTATGCCCTTTAAAAAAACATTTAAAAAAAGAACATGGATATTTTACTAATGTCTTGTCAGTTCCCTTCACAAAATGAAAAATAAATTAACCCTTCACTGTTACTCTTAGCTCTAAAATCTGCTTCTCAAACTTATTTGTAGGTATACTGCAGTATTTTAATATTTATCATTTCAAAATATTTTTTCTAATAATCCAAAAGGTACATTCCATCAGAACAAACTGGTGGTGCTGACAGACATGAAGCCCATAAATTATTCAGCAGTACAGTATTTACCATTGACCAATATATACCATCAGACAAGAAGTTACCATGAGTCTCGGTGTCACAGTGGGTGGCTGGGCAGATGATCACAGAACACGTATGAGGAGAAGACTCACTGAAAGTTTTTCTGGATTCATTCAAAGTGAAAACAAAACACCAAAGATACATATTTGAAAGAAAAAATGTAGAAAAAAAGATTTTCATAGTGACAGATAAATCTGGTTTTTATTCTGTATACTTAGGTTTCATTTTATTGATTCAAGGTGTCCTCATCCTAATCTGCCAAAAATCTGTTTTTATTTGCCTTCTCCCCCACTTTCTGAATCAAAGAAGGAAAATACTTTCTAATTGTTCTCCAAGCAGGTTAATGGATACCTGTGTTCCGATTTCTTGCATAAGCTGCCTCCCCTGATTCCATGTTAAGGTGGGTTATCAGCACGGAGGTGGCACAGTAGGAGTGACCTTTCACTAATCACTGTACCTCAGCAACTACTGGCACAGCTTGTTATGAAAACGGATCTTTCAATGAGCCACCTTTCAAATATAGTCAGACTTTGATTTTCTTGGGAACAAAGATTTATACTTTCACAGAAAAGCTTCTGATGCACAATTCTGTCAACTGGTGTACTAAAGTAAAAAAGGCACCCTGTTAATTTTCTGTCATTATCAAGGGATTACAAACTGATCAAACATAGGCCTCCAATTTTGGCTTTCATTATGGAGGTCAGAACATTTTATTGAGTGCCAAGTATTAAAATTTTAGAGGGATGTCAATCATTTTGGCTGCCCTTGATACAGGAATCTGGTTGGCAATTCCCCAGTAATCAATCTCATTTAAAAAAACCTCACAAATTACAAGAAGGTACATACAGTATGTAGGAATTCTCAATCTCTTTATGCAAAGGTAGAGAAGTATTTTAGAACAGATGATTTCAATTTAAACACCAAAGACAGAAAGCTAATAGGCCTGGCAATTACTCTTTACTTTCTTTCCCTGATTCTTTTCTTTGCATTGTCAATCACATAAAAATTCATACAACACACAGTCAGAAGGAAAGACATGCTTCACTACTTACCAGCCATTTGCTGAATGCCACTGAATGCACCCAGGTTGCTGGAGGAGGTGGCTTGCTGCAGAAGCTGCAAATGAACACACAAGTGGAAAGTCAAAACAACATGAAGATGAGAACAGAGTAACTTCCTCATTAAATGGGG
Organism: Dasyprocta punctata; assembly: GCA_004363535.1. Lineage (NCBI taxonomy): Eukaryota > Metazoa > Chordata > Mammalia > Rodentia > Dasyproctidae > Dasyprocta > Dasyprocta punctata. The sequence continues at coordinate 1,926 of RJWM01000663.1, forward strand.
GGCAAATTCCATTCCCTTTACATTTATAGAGTTGGCTGCCACAGCCTATTGATAGACTGCAGGTCCCCAGAGTTGGGGCTGTAAATCCATATTAATGTCTAATCTCTATTAAGAAACAGAGACACTGGGGAAACTCACTAACACTGCTGCCTTAAAACAATTAATCAATTTACTCTTTTTAACAACTAGGTGTTAAATCTATTGAAACCAACGTAGTGTGACTAATTATATATCTCTGTAGTCTAGTGGTTACTGTAATTCATCTCTGCCAATCAAGGTCCGTTTCCTCCTCTCTTCCACTTTACAGCTCAGTTTTTTTCATTCTTCATCAGAAATGCCTAGATCCACTCACTTTTACACCAACATAAAGATCATCACAATAATTTCAGGTGTAAGTATATCTATTTAGAGCCATACCATCATAGCCTCAGCCACAGGACCAAGAGAATGGTTAATCGTTTTTAAGATGGTCTTAACTAGCAGAGAAAAAGGTACTATTTCTCAAAACTTGGAATTATCTGGTGCTATACATGCTGGGAGCCTCTGCATTATTAGCGTATTAGAAAGTTTGAAAAAAGAAAGATCCTTGTGTAATGCCTGTGGAAAAGCACACATTTTCTCCTACAGCTTTTAAAAACGTATTTTTCCTGCCACATAGGATCACAGGGTGCTACAAGATAAAGGGATGAGGCAGTTGTTCACAAGTGCTCCTGGCCTTGTTGAACTTTAGGTTAAGTTAAATGCTAAACTAAATGTTTGATTAGATGTACAGACATTCTTTTCTGTAAGATAGGTCAGTACAGATATAGTTTGTATGTGGGGGAAGTGTGTAGCTATCTCATATATTCCAATATACACAGATACCAAAAGATGTAATTTATAAAATTATTGAAAAATTGTTAGGATACCACGTGCTTATGAGGGACAAGGTTAATTCACTATTTTAGAAATAACTTTCAGAATTTATCTGGAACTATGTGAAACATGCTGTAAGATACTGGTATTCTGTGGGCCAGTATGGATCTCTTCAGTTTAATAAGAGAAACTCAGTAATTGGATATGACTAAAAAATGAGCATGGATCAACTGATACAAAAGCACCAACAAGAATGGGTGATTAAGCCTCAGGAATATTATGGGACTTGGTGTTTTCAGGGACTAAAACTTGGACGATGTCTGCAATGTTCATCTGTCGTCCTAACTTGTTAGAATATAGTACACAGATACTCTGTGCCTCCATATACATATGGGCTCTGTTGTTTGTACACAGAAAGAAGGAAACACTGAGGTGTGGGAGAGCTTGGGGATTATTCCTTTTAATAGAGAAATAACTTATTTTGATTTGTTGAGTTTCCCATTCTCATGTGCTTATGAGTCCCCTCTTCCTCACATTCCATGTTTTTAAAAATTAAAGTTGTACAATTAAATTAGTTGTGAAGATAATTTGAGGAATGAGTAACACCCGTCATGGTCAGTGGAACTACCTGTAGTGTCCTGAAACCATGACCAAGGATTATCTCCAAGGATAACCAATCTTTTGTGAGGCAGGGTCAGAATGTATGGCTCAGCACAGAAGTTAGGAATGCCTTCATGGCAGAGAGTCTTTTCAGAGAAAAGAATTTTAAGTAAAAGGGATAGAACAGACATGGCTAAGAAAGAACTAATGTTCACAATAGGAGAAGCCACAGTATAAGCTTATAAAAACATATTTCTATAAATAAGACTGAGATTAATTTTCTTTCAGGTATGAAAGTAATTTGCAGATGTGATCACAGAAGCACATGCCAGATATTTCTGTGAGCTGTGGAACACAGGAGATGTATTAGAATTCTGAGGGCAGCACATGTGTCTCAGTTCTCAGAAACGATAAAGCAAGAAGCTGGACTCTTAGAAACTATGAATAGCCAAGTATGATGCCAATCTCTGGTAAAAATTCTGTTATGTATAATTAAACTGCTGGTCTGTAAACACTTGAACAGCACATGTTTGTGAAAACACTTCATTATGCTACACTTGTTTTTTAAAATAAAATCTCTAAACTGATAGGTCAGAAAAAAAAAAGTTAGGGCACAGTATGTATATATATGTATTTTATTTTATTTTATTTTTTTGGTACTGGGTATTGAACTCACAACCTCGCACTTGCCAGGCAGGCGCTTATACCACTGAACTAAATCCCCAGCTCCTACGTGTATATTTTAACAAGGCACCTGACAAAAATCACTTAGAGTATCTTTAAGGATAAGATAGAATAATGACCAGAGCTGACAGTAAACTTGGTCAATTCCTTTGTTAATAACTCAGATGAAGACAGGAAAATCATGTTTCTCATAACCAACAGTGTACTGAATAGCTATTCCATACCAGGCCCTGCTGGCCATTGAGGGAGGGATGGGCTAGAAGTAGAAAAGTGAGCTGGATCTCAGAGTCCATAAGCAGCAGCGTGTCAAGGTGGTGAGAAAATACAGAGCTGAAACTCCATCAGTCATCAGCAGCCGTACAAACATAGGTAAAGTTACTTGATCTCAGCCTCCCTTTTTTCATCTGCATAACAAGCAAGATAATCCCATTTCAAGATAACAGGGTGGATGTTTTACAAAACAGTACAATTTCTGCTACAAACTGAAGCTAGTGGATGATACAATCCTGAGATGGATAGTTAAAATGTAAAATGACAGAATTAGGACATGACACATGCATTTGCTCAAGACCCACCCCCTTACCCCCCACCAGCTGAAATGAAAGGCCTAAACTCACAACATGAGGAAATACTAATGAATGTCAAGTCTAGCACTTAGGTTCTAAAGCAGAAAAATGAGGGTAGAAGAGCATGTTTAGTAGTAGTTTAAGTAAAAATAAGAACTCAAGTATTCATTTGCTTCTACCCCACATCAGAGATGATTATTACAAATGCTACTCTGAAGCCACAGTATGATGTTTTAAAGTCCACACTAGGATCACTACTCTGTCCTGTTTAGATCTTTCAGGGAGACTGTCTCAAGTTCTGGTCACTATATTTCAGTAAAACTGACAAAATGAAATGGGTAATATAAAGGAAACAAGAATGTGAAGGCTTAAAACCTATAAAATCTAAGGGATGGTTGAGAGAATTAGGTCTATTGGGCCTGAAATAGGACCTAATTTCTTTGGTTTCACATAGGTAAAGAAATACTTTATTTCATCAACACGATTCTATTGGGAAGACCCAAAATCACAGACAGAAAGTTCAGGAGACTTTTTAGTTAAGACCCAGACAGGGCACATACCGACCTGCAAGCCAGTGAATTCTCAGCCAGCTCTCAGTATCTGCCTATCAGCTCTCAAGCATGTGGTGTCTCTTTAATACAGGGCTTTGGGATGCCTGAAAACACTGGTTTGAAGTTTCACCTATGGAATGTTGTTCATATTGCTTCAGAAAAAAAGTAAATCAGTCATATTCTTAGGTTAATCAATTAACTTGCAAAAATATTCTGCGTATGTGCTGATTTCATTAATTTTTGAGAGTCCAAATGTATGGAAAACGAGTTCCTTAGTACACATATGGCACAAGTAGCTTTCCAGAGTTCAGGGGTACCACACAGGATTTTCTCCAGCACTTACCGCCAGGTACTGTGGGGTAAGTCCACCCAGCCCCGTCAGGTTCCCCCAGGTGGCAGTGTTGAGCTGTTGCATCTGCTGTGCAAGCTGCTGTTGGAGGCGCCTTTGCTCTTTGTCCTTCTGAGTATCAGCAAACTTCACCACGATAGGTGAAGAGCAGCCCTGTGGTCAGACATATTGGAAAGTGAAGAGGAAGTTACAGCCTGGTTGAATCCTCTCATGACAGACAGCACTGGATCTTTTAACTATCTTGTAGCGCATGGAATGGTCTGGAATGGTTTAAGAATGGTTTGATATTCCTTCTTCTCAGAGTAGTATCATCAAAAGAAAATTCCAGATCTATCATTGACTTGTTTTTTTTTTTGGGGGGGGGAGGTGTCTGTTGGTCAGTCTACCCATTTGCTTCCTCACTCTGATTATCAAACTACCTATCCTGCTTTCTTCATGGGTCTTCCTTCAACCTTCCCGGATTCCTTCAAGACAGAAGATCTTATCTTTAATTAGACCTCATGGCTCCCATGTCTTAAAGACAGTTTTATCTTTGTCAGGGTAGAAATTAGAATGATAATGTTTCTCTCTCTCTCTTTTTTACCATTTCTAATTTTTAGTTATGTATTTTTGAACTTTGGAACAGTGGAAATTATATTAATCCAATAGTAATAGGGAGAAGTGGCTTTCATTTTTAGGAACGTGGATGAAGGAAGGAGACAGAAAACACAGGCACTAGTCAAAGCAATAGTTCACATGTGTTCAGGCAGATCATTCTTCTTCTTTCTATGACACATCTACTCTATCCAAAATCTTCAGAACTATTGCAAACCAAAGGAACCAGAAGCACAGTCTAGTCAAAGAAGATACAGTATATCTTAAATGGCAGAAGGAAGATTCTACTTGGTTTCTTTCCCTAATAATCTTACCATTCTAGCAGCTTCTTTCAGTTTTAATTTCCATTAAGAGGGAAGCAGTGGGGGTAGTGAGAAAGAAAAGGCCAAAAGTCATAGAATAGGATGAATTCATCTTTGAGGTAGATGCATTCTTTGGGAAAAATAATAGCCTAGTATCTCAAGCACAATCCTTTCCAAAGCACGTTTGAAACATCTGCCACTTGGTAACGTTCCTTCCCCAGTCTTTTCTCCTTCCCAGTGTGGCTTGCCTGCACATTCCATCACCACTGAAGCTGTTTCATCTTGCTGAGGTAAAAAGAAGTAATTCTAACAAATGATTAAATAAAAACTTTTATTGAAACTCAGCATGGTAACAGACTCCTCTTCTCTCCTCTTGGAAATGTTGTATTCCTATTTAACTGTGCTGTTTCCTTCATTCCCTTTGGGTCATTTTTCTTTCCTTTAGAAAACAAACTTTATATTTTTATTTATCACCTTGGGCTGTTATTGGGGAGGTAGCTACAAATACATGCTATCACCATGTCTGTCATTTTAAAAAAACAGTGGAGAAAACGAGATGACTTCTTCAATGTTAAATTTTTAGTGTATGAATCTTCAGCTCTGGTAGGCAGAGTCATGGTAGAGAATGTTAAATGTCAGTCAAGTGCATAAAAATAATGATTCTACCATTAAAAAAACCCTCTATAATTCATTTTTCTTTATCTGCCCTGTGTTTCAGCACTTCATTACTTTAAAAAGAGCAAAATACTTTGAAGATGGAAATTATGTGGAGAAGGGGTTTGTCACGAAAGAGAGTTGTTATTGTTACATCAAAGGTGTTATATAACAAGTCACGGTATCTCCTAACAGTACATTTGTTATTTTTTCTTCCCTAAATACTAAAAAAAGAGATACAAAAGCAGAAAATTGACCAATGATTATGGCTTTAAAAATGGCTTGTTTAAACTGTGAAAAACAGGTGGGAATAAAGTGGTGAGAAGTGGAGAAACAGAAGGTTCCTTATAAAACTGAAGACTTAATTTTTTTAGTATTCAAATAATTTTAAATTAGGGAATACAGCTTGGCTGAAGATATATGCTAGGTCCTGAAAATAATGGAATTAGTTTAAAAAACCAAGCAAATAATTTCAATTGTATAATTATAATGTAATTGCATAATTCTATTTAAATGTCAATTTTTTGATTAAAGTGTCCAAAGGCTTAAGTATGGATGTCCAGTTTAAAAAATAACCAAATTTGATTTTCTTATACTACAGATATTAATAAAAGATCAATGATTTATTAAGAATAAATATACCCCAACCCCCATAACAGATCTTTCTATTTTGAAAACCTTATGTTTCTTGGTTTTGGTTTATGCCCAGTTCTGCCTTATGATTTCAAGTCTCATGTGGGAAGGCAGGAAAACCAAATTCCATCAGCATTCTTGGAGGCCTCACTGGGGGGCAATCTGAGTGAAGGGATATTTCTAATAGTTGAAAGAATTTAGGTTAAAAAAGTACCTCAGGAGAGACCAACTTGGTATAAAGCCCTCGGTTACAGGAAATAAATAATTAAGAATAAAAGCATGTATGGAAGACAAATACGGATACCCCCAACACTTCTTAGATTTTAATCTCCATGCTGAAAAATGGCTGGCAATCCACAAAAATGGAGCAGCGTAAGAAAAAGGGGAAACCAAAACATTATCACATATAGGACTACATGTTGTACAAGACTGCATTCCTAGATATTTCAAATCCTGCTAATTATTTCCTATCGTGGCTGATTTTCACCTGAGCTTGCCTCAGGTGTGGGGTGGGAGTGTCTTAAAAATGCATTGCACTGAAAGGAAAACACATTGATTATATAAGGTATGTTAGGAATATCAAAGTCAAAATGAATATTCAAAAAGGACAGTAAGCTTTGCAATGCTGATATCACAACTCAGAAAAGTACAATAAACACTTAATGACAATGCCATGCACACTCCTTTCCCCCTTTCCACCCACCTTTTGATTCATAATAAAAAAGTTGCCCAGAAAACATGACGCATATGATCACTTAGCTCCCAGCGTGCTTTGGGAGAGGCAGCATTGCAAAAAACAAACAAACAAAAAAATAAAATCCCCAAAAATGGGGGCAAAAAAGAAGCTCAAACAATAAATTTTTGCATGTTAAATAAAGCTGAAAATATCTTTTTTTTTCAAAATATGAAAACACAGTTTCAGATAACACCACAAGGCCACCACCTCCAGAGAAGATCACCCATACACAAAGATACAATGTACGTAATACAGCAGAACATGCACTCCCAAATGATTCTGTCAGACAGTACAGAATAAATAACGGCATATCACTCTTGGAATGCTTTTGTGCAAAATTCTGAAAGGCCATGACCCAAATCACAGACTAAAAGTACAGAGCCATCTATCTGTATTTGTAGGTGTACATCCATATCTGCTTATTGCTCTTTCTCTAAAGTTACTATCTCTCATTAGGAGACCAAATTTAAGCCTTTATATTTCTTTGCCGTTACTAATTTGTAAAGAGACAAATCTAGTTTTTCAGGAGGTTCTCATAAAGTAGCATTTAACTATTAAGTGGGAGAAGTATTAACTTTCTCCAGCATTTCTGATACTGAAACACAACTCTGTTTGACTACATTAACAATTACTTGACTCTGCATTAAAAAAAGATGGTTGTGACTTATTACAGGGCAAGCAGCAATTTGGGGTGGGGGCTGTTACTGTTTAATCCATACCAGTCATACAGTGGGGAATGTATTTAATTGTTTAGGTCCAGAATGACACTGTGCTTAAAGTGCCTTATGACCTTATAATGCAGGACATGTGCTGCTTCAGTAAAAGGCTCGAAAGATAGCTGCCAAGCAAGTGGAAGGTTTTACTAAATGCATTTCAAGTCATTAGGGGAAAATGCAGAGAAAGAGGTGGGAGAAGGAAGGGAGGAAGAGAGAGAGAGAGAGGACAGACAGAAGATGAATATGAATGAATGAATGAAAAGTGAGATGGTGAAAGTTTAAATCTGTGATTGTCATGTGAACAATCCACACAGGAGAGAATTGCTTTACCATTCCCCATCATTTGCACAAAGAAAACAAAGAAAGGGCAGATGATACAGTACCTCCATGGTCTGAGACTGATGCATGGCTTTGATTGCATTCTGTGCCATTGCCCTTGTAGAAAATGTGACAAACGCACAGCCTGTGGGAAACAAGGGGACAGGGAGCAGGAAAGACAAAAAACAACAAGACAAAAGGGTTGGACGCTTGTTAAACCAACACAATCTACGAGAACTGCCACAAGACGACACTGTTCTCAGTAGTACATAAAAATAAACAACTTCTCTCTTTGGTTTTATCTTATTTTGCTTTTTTTCAGTGCTGACTTGCTAATCTGACCAAAGCAGAAAGATTTATTTATTAGTTTATTCTTTAAATGGAAACTAGGGGAGGAAGCTGGATACTTTTTTTAGCCACAGGGTTTGAAATTAGCAATATCTACTTTGCATGTTCTAAAAAAAAAAGTTGCTTTTTCCATTTTCTCCTTGGCTGATGATCTTTACACTGAGGGCATCCACACATCAGGGCTTTGTGTTTCAAATTTTATTGTTGATTTTTAAGGAGTAAATAAGAAAATCTTCACACTAATGGCAAATTAACAGATTTCAGCAGCTCAAAATACTGACAAATCAGTATGTCTAATTTCTTTAGGATAGTTAAGAAATTTATGTTTAAGTTTATAAAGTGTTATTCAATTATAAACAAATATACCAAATCTGCTACAAACTATTAAGCAGTTATTGTTCATAAAAACTAATGCTTCATTACTCTGAGAATATTCACCAACACACATAAAATAAAATTTAAAAGTTTGCATTGGATTTGTTTGTATATAAAGCTTTACGACTTTTCATAACTGTGACTTTCTGAAATGTATGAGGTACTTGATCTATAGCCTAACATACATAAGACAATGTACATTTTTCTGAATGCCTACTGTGAGAGCTAAAAGCTTTCTGTGTTTTTTTCTGTATGCTATAAAATAACTAGAATCTGTAGTGCCAGTTCTCATTTCTTGTAGCAGCACTGGCCACCATGCAGGTCAATGCTCCAACTACACGGCTCATTGCCCTTTGCACTAAAAAAAACATTGCCTTTGGAAATTTACATTTTATTCATCACACACCCTTGGACTTCTTAGAGAAAAAGACTGTGAAATTAATGCAGATTCAGGCTGATTTTATAATAATACCACAGCACACTAAAAGCTTAGCTAAAGCAATACAGACTTATTTCACTTATGATCTCTAATGACTTTAAAAGTGCATTGATTTTCAGCTTCTTTAGCCTTGCACAGTTTGAACTTAGGTATCAGAGAATAATTTAGTGTTCCACTCAATTTCCTCAAAACATTATTATTATTACTACTTAAAAGATTTCCAAATGAAGCAGATCTAAACACTGAGAGGCAAAAGCCTATTGTCATTTCAGAGTGAATGCATGAAAGCAGAATTCTGGCATCAACAATATGAGATTGTTGCCCCTGTGGCCAATAAGCAAAATAGAACATTCTACATTCAAACAACCAGCAGATTGTGTGGTTTATGTAAATCAATTTGTGAGTCGTAAAATATATTTTCTTCTTTTGCTCTGCATGTTTACCTGGTGAGATTATCAAGTCAATACTGTAGTAGCACCTTTTAATCAAACAGCAATAAGAGAAAGCAGTGCTTACCCACTACCCCCAACGCACAGTGACATCCAGTCATGAAAATAAGTCAATGCATTTTTTTGCTTCTCCATCATGCTGTAATTTTGATACACAAAACTCTGTACATGGGAAATTTATGTCACATTTACTTTCCAGTTCAGCTGGGTGTAAGAGGCCTGAACAAAGTCTAACTTGCCGTGGATGTTGAACCGTTTCACATACAGCCACAGGAGGGTGACTGATGAGGTTTACTATTTAAACACTCTGCCTGTACCTAGACCAGCTGTAGCTTTTGTCATCAATAAAAGCAATGTAGTGGCCTTCTCTAAGGCATCTTGACGATGTGTGTAATAGCGTGTGACACAGATGACAGTACCTCTACTGGTTTCCACGCTGACGCGGAGGTCTTAAATGATAGTCTCAAATTTACCATCTGTTTCAAAGCAGTATCTCTTCAGAAATGTTACGATCATTGCCAACATTATGCAGAAGAAAAAACAGTAAATGATTTTATTGTTCTATTTCTTGCCTTTAGACTTCAATGGAGGCAAAAGCAAACCATTTAATGAAGATATATCTGAAACCATGTGAAGCCTGGACTAATTCTGCTTTCAATAGTTAAGGAGATTATTACAGTCACTTCATTTGCTCCTGCTATCCAGGAACATGTGCCAAACTGACAGATTCCAAATGGAGGTTAAAATGCATTAAAATATGTAAAATATCAGTAAGAATCAATAAGGCACAGTATATGCACTTACCACAATTTCATATAAACAGAACTTTTCTAAGTAACTTAGAAAGATAAAGCAGTTAGCAGGTCTCAGAAGAGTATTAGCAAAAGAACAATAAAATTAAGTCTTTATAAACTCGAACCATTGCCCTTTCCTCTATGAAACCTGCAATTAAAAATTCAGCTGATGCATCTAATTATGCAATCTACCTCATCCAAAAATGATCTGACAAGTTTGATGACTTCTTTAACCTTTTTATTCTATTGGCAGTGGTGCTGTAGGAGACAAACTGTCTCCTTAGGGGCTTCTATCAAGTTCTGTACTGTGTGCTGTGTTCAGTTACTTAAGAGAAAAAAAATTACTGAGTCATTTATAAAGTGGGAGTACACGTTAAAAACTTCCACTCTATATGCCACTCTGTATGAAGTTAAGCAACTCCAGAACCAAGTGTTTCTTGGAATAGTAGCTTGTTAACCTTTGTAATTTCTCTAAAACAAAGGTTGTGTCAGTCCTCTGGATAGATTTTAAATTTTTACACCAGTGCAAACACAGTGGTGGCTTCAGGACTAGACCTCCAATCTGTGGTTTTTTACTAACGTAGACTCACAGGAGCTTCTACCATTGAAACTGGTGGCTGACTTTTTCTCACAAGCCAACTAGAAGGTTTTCCATTCAACAGAAATAACTTAGGTCATAATTGGTCCCTTCTTTTACTAAAAATGAGCTTTTTCATGCAGTTGAGTTCACTGGGTCTTGAGAGACGCAGCTCTGATATCGTAGTGTGTCAGCCTTTAACTACTGTGGACTGTTGAATGTGCTATCTCAGCAATCTGTTCTCTGACAACTGACCAAAGTGCTGCAGGAATTAGACCAGGGTGGGTGGAGTGGGGGGAGCAGAGAGGCTGTAAGCATGAAAATAATGAAGCTGAATTTTTTTCCTTTGATTGAGGTATGATAGCAAATATATGTATATTTCTATCTAAAACCCTCCAAATACATAATAGAAGACAAAAAACAAAGAGGGCTATCTGTAAATGTGGTCAACCTGTAATTTACCTTGCAATTAATTATTATCTCTACTTTTAAAATGTCAGAGATTACTAACTGAAATGAAAGGAGTTGAGTTCCTCTTATTCCAGGGAGGTTACCTTCTTGCTGCTAAAACAGATGGATGATTGACTGGGAAAGGTTTTGCAAAGCAATTTCCTCCCACAGACAGGATCTAAGGAAGGCACATAGCCCTGTCACAGAGAAGATTTTGGAACACATCTATTACACTTGTCATTTCAATTGAAAAGGTATCTTAACTCAGGTGTTCTACTTTTCTCTCAGCTGCAAGAGAAGTTTAAAGAAGTAGATGAATCCTTGCTCCACACCAAAAGTGGAAAAAATATAGGAACTTCTAAAAGCCAGAACAATGCCATGGACCCTTGCTTTTCTGCTACCTCTATGAAGGAGGTGCAACAGCCTGCTACATTTCAATTGAAATAAGCATAATTTAAAAATTGGCTGGGGATTTAGCTCAGTGGCATAATAAGCGCCTGCCTGGCAAGTGTGAGGTCATGAGTTGGATCCCTGATACCAAAAACAAAACAAAGCAAAACAAAACAAACAAAACAAAACAATACTTAAAATATAACTTGTGCAGGTGAAGGAGATTTCAACCTGTAGAATGCTTGTTTATAAATTTCTATCAGCCAAACAAAGATAATAATACAGCCAATTTTATTACCATGTCTTTTTAGCTGTGCCAGACTGATCAAATAGATGGTACCAGTATCATATTGGGACATTAAAAGTAGTCTTATGATGTACCATTCTCAGTGCCTGGCAGTTTACTGAATATTGGCATGGAGACATCATTGATTTTATGGCACCTGATGCTGGGGTTCAGACTAGGACCTGTGTAACAGTTGGCAAAATCTTATCATTAATGAGACTGGGAGACTGTATTTAGAAAAGATGGCAAAATGCAGGCAGTAATACGGGGTGTATGTGGTAAAAAGTTTTCACATATCTGAATGTTTAGGTATGAAGGCAGGGCTAAACTGTTAATCAAAATTGAGTCTTCTCCATATACAGGAAAAACAAATGAGGATTTAATAGCTAAATCCAGTCTGTGCTCTCCGGCATCACTGAAAATATTGCCAATTCATTTGTCAAGGGTTTTGGCAGGAGAATGTTGAACACCATAAACACAGCTGGAATATTCTTAAACAAGCAGAAAGTTACCTTAAATGGTGGTGAAGATTTGACTACATTTTGTGGGAAAGAAAAATGAGGTAAACTTCTTCATTGTTTCCAAGTTACAGATATTCAATTGCCATGGTGCAGAAAACTCCGTGGGTTGTATCTAAACAGCCTATTCTAAACTGTAAGATTTGGATAAGTGGGAACATGTATATTTTAGGAAATTAACATGTTAAGGTGACACTGTCAAATAAATAATTTGGTTTAGAAATTTCAAGCTTTGCTTCTGACAGTAAACATCTCATCTGAACTGCCATAGGTTGAACCAAGGTATCCCGCTTGTTTAGTCAGTGAAGGTTCACGGAGGGCATCCAGAGGTAGAAGTTACCACAGTGGAATGATCTCAGTATCATGAAGCTGTCCAAATCATCACAAACCATGTTTTCCCAAAACAGAAACTGACATACTGGAATGGGCTGTGGTCTCCGAAGGGGTAATGCATACTTAGATATGGGCATATTGGCTAAAGTGGGGAACAGTCCTCGTTATTTGCTGAGTAGCTTCATGTGCTTGGCAGGTACAAGGTGTTGTCCAGGTAGACAGTCATACCAACTTCCTGAGGGTACCTTTCCTAAAACATGGGCTGTGCTGGTGAGTGCTGGTGGAACTTTTAAAATATTCTATCTGGACAACATACAGACCATAATTTTTACTTTTTAAAGAAAGTGTCTCTAACTGAAAGAATAGCAGAGTATGACAGGTACAGTTATGGGTCCTGATAGCCCACCAAGTGGATGCAGTGGGGGTACTGAGTGAACAAATTCAGAAATTTGAACAAGTGGCCCTTAGGGAGGAACTGAAACTACTGATGTAGCAAAGAAACAGCCAGTTAGACCAACTGCCTCCTTTGTCTTCATTCTTACAGTGGAATAGAACAAAAGAAGAAAACAGAAAAGTGAACCACTCAACTGCATTTCACTCTCATTATAATCAGATGGTTTGATTTAAAAACTTTCTTAGTGATTAGTTTATATCTTGTTTGTATTGGGAGATATTTTTTAGTTTTTTTTTTCACTCGAGTTTTATTTATTTACTTTTGAAACAGCTGAGCCAGCACTAGACATTGAGAAAAGAAACAGAGTGCCCTTTATCTGCAGCATCACTAATGGGAGACACTTATTAATATTTGATTGAAAACAGTAATTCTTTAATGAAAGCTGAATAGCAGCATGAAAGAGAATTGTTCTATTAACAAATGCACTGATTCAGGAGCAGGCCTTGATAACCAGGAGTCCCCAGGTCCTGCTAATTGAAAAACGTACCACTGTCTGTCTTTGTATTCAGAATAAATGGCTATAAATGAGTATTTTCTGGGAATTCTCATCAGTTCACCAGAAATTATTTTTCTGTTGAAAAAAGGAGAGGGGTCGTCTCCTCTTTGCATTGAACCAGTATTTGCATAAAATATTGATGAGAGGGCTCCCACAACTTGTTTCAGAAACAGGCTGCTTCTGGTGTCAAGTGCTGGTTAATCAACCAAATGGCAGATCAAATTAGCTGAAGTTCTCCTATTAAGTACCATGAGTCCTGCTCTTTCCCATGAAAGTTGTGGATGTTTTAAAATCTTATGTGCAGAGATAACTAATATATACTCAAGGAACTCGAAGTACAGGCCAGTGTTGCTACTCACTCCTGTCCCTTCAGACAGATGGAGACAGTAAGAGGAAGTCAGTCCATAAATGGACCAGGTCAGTCTGACAAGAGAGCAGGAATCTGGTACTCACGCTTTCCATTCAAGGTCTCTACTAACCTGTACAGATGGTAAGCTTAGACAAAAAGTTGCCAAACCAGTAATTAATGACTCCCTGGAGTAAAAACAGGACAGATATTTTTACTGCTGTCATTTAAAGTGGGTAAACTAAGGGAGAGAGATAGGAAGATGAATTGACTAAGGTCACACGTCATGTTAGAATTGGGACTTGGGATCCCTGATCTGTAAGTCACTATAAATTACGCTATGCTTAATTTAAGGGCCTCCCTTCTGTTGTAGTCTCCATATTCTATGCCTTTTATTTTGTATTTTGTTTTGATATTCTATATCTTGAGGGATGAAAAATGCAATGATAACACTGAAGTGGGCCTGAGAATGACAGTAGACAACAGGGATCTAGTTATACTGGCAGCAGAAGGTGATTACAAAAATACTGTCATGTCTTTCCTACATATTTTGCTCTTTTAGCTTCACTGCATTTTCCATGGTATTCTCTCTCCTAGTGTGTCTGCCTCAGTGGATGGATGAAAATTAGACATATGAAATGACTGCAGTAGAACTGGATGGTTAAGTGTGATTAGGAGGTCTGCTGGCTGAACTGGCTATGACAGTGGGCCTGCTGTCCTGCCTGGAGGTTATGCTGTTCATCACAACAATGGTCTGTTTTGGGGACAGTAATGCAGCACAGGTGATAAGCTACAGGTGAGCCTCAGGTAATGGAACTGTTGTTAAGGGAATCACATTCAATAGTTTGCTCAGCTTTTAGAGAATCACATCTTTGAAGTGAAGATGAAATAACCAGGATTTCAGAATTTGTTAGAGAATGCATAAACTCTTACTTCCACACTGCCCTCCTTTTTCTCTCCCATCTTCACAAGAAAATATAGGAATCAAAAGCTGGGGTGTTATTCCACCTCCTCCTGCTTTTCCTCTAGACTACCTCCACTTTGGGGCTCTGGAGGTGGATGTAGGTAGAACATCTGTTCTCTGGAGCTTTAATTCTAGCAGCTGAGTTCCTGAAGTTTTATGTCTAAAATCAAAACAACAAATGTTCTTCCTCACAGGATGCCGAAATTAGGTAAAACTAGTGAGACAAGTGAGAATAAGAGCCTGACTTTTTGTCACAGAGTGTGGCATAGGTGCTAGGGCTGGCCCAGGTTCACAGCATAAGAATGAACAAGATCCTAATTAGCCCCAGTGGTCGCTGCACTAATAATAGAGCAAAAACCTCTCCCTGTTCCAAAAATATGATCTAGCAAGAAGTGAAAAATGTTCACATACACACTTCCACTTGGGACTTCCTCTGGAAACTGCAGCCAGATAACTCAGGGCCCACCTTCCTCAGTGCCTGAAGGAAGGAGGTGTGCTGACTTGTTAAGGATAAGACAAATGGAAGGGAAGGGTTATCTTTCACTATTCTGTTTGTAAAAATGATCATCACAGCTCTGAGCCATAGTTTTTGGCTTTATCATGGTGGCAAGGAAGAATCTACAATCTTTTTGAGAACAAAGTAATTTTTCTGTTACTTAAAAAGAACTCCCTGGACTGGAGACTCCAGAAATGTCACTCTTTGAAACAAAACTCTAAACTCTTGGACAGGCCAAGTTATCCTGAGCCTGCATCCGCCTAGCACCGCACAAGTAGCAAGTTTATCGGTTTGGACTGCTTGTGGGGAGGACCATCCCTTTAACAATGCTTTCAGACACAAGCACAAAGTCAGGGGACTAAGGTGAAAACAGCAAATACAACTCATCCTCCCCAATCTCTTGCTTGCCCCCACATCTGCTTCAATTTGAGGCTGGAAAGGGATATGTAGTGAAAGGGCAGCCTGTCAGTTTCCTATATGACAGTGATAACCTGAGCTAATATTATGGCACTCAGACCTTCTCAACCTGAGAAATAAAAGGTGATTATTTCAGCTACAGTGGAAAGTTCCGGATAGATAACTTTACCACATGGGACCCTTCTCAGAGCAACTTCCTGTTGTATGCAGTGCCTACATCTACCTTGACTGTGACACGGAGTTCTAATTAGCACTTAAGGAAAGAGACTTTACACACACAGCACTCACCTCGACTCAGCCCGTCAGGTCCTCGGAGAATCCGGCATTCTTCTATCTGACCAAATGGAGAAAACATCACTCTGATATCATTCTCATTACATTTCTTCGAAACCATTCCTATGAACAATTTTCTGTCTTCCACAGCTAGGAGATAAAAATAATCAATGAGCAAAGGGCATTTCATCCTTTTCTTGTAATCAATGCTTCGTTACCCCATCAAACCAGCCTCCATCATGTGAAACTGAATGATCTCCACTCTGCCTTCCTCTCACTTGCCCCATCCTGCATCTGTCTTCCCTACCCTTCCTGAACACTTCATCTCTCTTCAAGCCACTCCTTACTAATGTGATGAATTCATAGGATATAGAACATTGTGAAATACTTTTTTCCTTTGAGAAATTAACATTAGGGTGTTTATTAAGATTATAAAATACTTATGTAATTGCCAAACACTACCATTCCACAGAGACATTTTTGAATACATATTTTAATTTGGGCTTTCTGTAGATGTTCTTTTAATTCTAGTTACAAGACAAGAGAAAGATCAGGAGAGAAAAAGCAATAGGAACAGATGTAGTAAAACTGTAAATGCAACTTTAAATAAAACCAAGGGAAGAAGACACATCGTTTTCTCTCTGTTTCTAGTAGGTTAGTCTGCAACTTTAAATAAAGCCAAGGGAAGAAGACATCATTTTCTCCCTGTTTCTAATAGGTTAGTCCCCACTGATCTAGATAAGAATAGGAGGTCAGAGTCCCATGTCTCTGGAGAGTGGGTGCAATCCTCCCTCCAGTGGCAGTGGGTGTGAGATGCTGACTATGTTCCTAAGTAGGTCCCTAAGTAGGATCTACATCTGGTTCTAACCAGCCAGGTTGGTTACAACTGAAGGGAAAGCCAATGTTAATCAGAGAAGCTGGCTGGTGCTACTTGCGAATCCAATAATAGCTGCAGGCTTTTCTAGAGAAAATAAGAGCAGGAGGGAGTGATACTATTCTAACAACTTGAAGGTAGGATACTTGAGAGATGTAGATACCTTTTGAGTATTAAAACAAGACCTGCAAATTTGAATCTGACAAGGAGAAAGATAAGACAAGTTTTACTTCTGATGACTTGTAAGATTTTCCTCAAAACCTCCATGTTTAGATTATGTGACCTATATTTAGCCTGAACAAGGCAAAGTTACAACTGATTTCAGGACAGGACTTTTGATTTTTTTCTTTTTAAGATGTCATAGATACACATGGGGAGAAGTCTTTTTTTCCTCTATTGCTTTTACTTTGATTCTTGGAATAAATTAGGAAAAAAAAATAAAGGATAGCGAGCTGTCCCAGAGACTATAGAGTCCTGGCTTAGGGGAAAGGTTGTGCTGTAAGTCACTGTGCATAAACCTCTGTTCAGAATCTGTATTGTAACCCTATCATTGCTATTTAATTGGCTTTTCTGTTTCCTTTAGTCCTTCTTTGGATAATATCTCATTTTCATTTAATCCACAAGCATCTCTTCCGGACTTGAAAGACTCCTATGTCCGTGCTGTCAGCATACAGTTAAAGCCACATGTGGTTGCCAATCGTTTTAAAGGTGCTAATGGGATGGAGGAATTTATTTTTTAAATGTAATTTCATTTTAATTAAGTTTTAAAAGTTACAGGTAACTACTATATTGGGCAGTATATCTTTGAAGAACTGAGTCAGCTAAATGTTCTGTTCTAGAATTCCAAACTGGAAATGAGAAAGTTAAGAACTATTTTATCTATTCATAAAACAGATCCCTGAGGCATTGGCAAAGGAAAGGGATTTATCTAGCTCATTCAGCAAATATATGGTCTAACCTGGACCACCACTGATTTCCCACTTCCATGCTCAGTGTTCTTTTCTGTCTATTGTGTTTCATGCCAGTTTAGAGGAAACAGGAGGCTTACAGGGGAGAGCAACATTGGTGATAAGATGTGGTTCGAGTTCCAGTGCTGCTATTAACTTGATGTGTGACCTTGGAGAACTCGCTCACTCCTAGGCCTCATTTTTGTCATTGATATGATGAGCGTTTACACTCTTTTCTCTTTTTTTCTCTCTCAAACACTGCAGAGGAGGCAGCTCAGCTCCATGCTTCTGTCCACTGAAGCACTGGGGGGCGAGGACTGCTGGAGTGGTGTGCAGAATCCCTTCCACTCAGTCTTTCCACACTCAATGACAGCTCCTGAGATAATGCAGAGAAACTCTAGGGCTCTTTTGAGGTCCTGATGCTAAACCTTAAGAAGCATGGTCAGGGTCCGGATAGACTGGTAGTAGGAGGGAAGAAGGTACTAACTAGGTAAGGCAAATAACATTGAGAAATACGAGGATTGTATTTAGGGTACACCGAGGAAAACAGTCTTAACTGAATATGGCCTGCACTGTTTGCTGATTAATCTGTAGAGCAGAGGGTCACTGAATGGGGAAATGAAACTGTCACAGGTTACTACTTATGTTGTGACTTGAGGTAGATTGAACAACGAAGTGGACTCTGAATCTTTGGAGGGAGATGGTTGTGTACCTGACTTTCTACATTTAGATGAAAGATTTTCAGTTAAAGTTCTTTGCACTAAATAAGTGAAACTACCTTCAATAAATGAAATATCAAGGATCTGTTCTGAACGGCAAAAACCTTGCAGTCACAGGCAGCATGGTACAGCTAAGCTTCAGAAGCCCTTGCCAGGGGCTTTGATTACTGTGGTCAGGATGAATAAAGGCCATCTATAATGCCTGGCCACCTTCACACAGGCAGCTTCTGGTTGGCCAGGCCCTGTGAGGATGTGGCATTTACTTGAATGGGACAGTGAGAGGGAAATGAATGGAACTGACTGAACGAGGCAGAAGAGGGTGGGAAAGACTTCTTGTGTGCTGTTCTTACTCTTCCTTCCTTTTAGTCTCCAAGACTCCTATCTCCAGAAACTATAGCTGGCATCTTTATAAGAATAAAACAAAAAATTCCTGTTGTATTTATTCTTACCTCTAAGAAACTGGTTTTAGTTCTTTTAAATAAAAACAAATGAAAAATTCCCACTTGGTCCCTGATTTCACTGATAAACCTATAATTATGATATTAAGCTAAAACAATTCACAGATTTTGAGCTCTAGGGTAATGCTACAGTAAATTAAATATGCAGCTCCTGAGTAAGTTAAAAAATTATTTTTTTTCCTAAGATGGATATTAAGAAAATGGATACCACTTATGAGGAAATCCTGCCTTCCCAGCCATCAATAAGGATAAACTCAGCTTGGCAGAGAGAAGGAAGATAATTCACGTTTTGAAAAATAACAAGGATTAGCTAGAGGAAAAAGAAAGGAAACTTATATCAATCATGTTATTTGAAATGCTAATTTAGTCCTGCTCTCATTTTGGCTTATGTACACATGTAGGCATAAAGGAAGCTAGAGACATTCTCAGTTTTTCACTACCCAAAGTTGTTCTGTAGCTTTAACACTTGGGTCATGATTGCTTTAAGGGCAAAATTGAAGGTGACTACACATACCCTGCTTTCTTTTCCTCTGAGTTTTCCCCACTGCCCAGGGAAAATTCATTCATAGAGTTTATTCTTGTTCTAACAATTCTTAAGTTTTGTGAACATTCTAAATAAATATAAATATCTTGAATTCACTTATTTTTTCATCACTTTTTGATGATTTTGTTGGTTAGTCTTTCTTTAGTATTCATGGACAGTATCTCACTTATTTTTTTTCAATCTATGAAAATGTGAATTGCTTAAATGAACCTACTGTACTGGTAGTGGTCTGCTAGGTGCTTTAGGGGAAACACAAAACAAAAGACCTAAAAGTTAAGGTTCTTGTCCTCTACGGGCAAAGGTACACAAGATCTGGTCTTCTCCATCAACAACAGCCTCAACAGAATCAAGGAGTTCCATACTAGTGGCCACTTAAAGTTCTCCTCTTATGGCAGAAGAAAAGGTTAATACTTTAAGTATTAGGGTGACTTTTTTAAACTAGAGGAATAGAAACTTCATTTTTAAAATATCCTTAATTGTAAGTCTGTGCTAACACCCTGGTGTACAATCTGTCAAAGTCACACCTGGATTCAGGACTGCCTGAATTAATTAACAACTTTTCAATGTGTTAGTGCTAACATATGGCATTTAATTACTGCCTCCATATCTGTGAGTCTCTCCACTTTGAATTTCAAAATTATTTCTTCATTTTCCAGTAAATCAGAAAGTGACTGGATTGGAAACACCCCATGATTCCTATTTTTCATGAAGGCTTTGCAGGTCTCTACCTACCCTGAAAAATATTTGGGTATCTTTCCTCTTGTTAGCTCTGAACTTGATGCATGAATACTGGAGGTTTTGGACGCCTTGAGAAAAAAGAGACAGTGGCCTTAAATAGCATTTCTGGATTTTAGGCTTTCAGGACCATCAACAAGTTGTGAGGTAGGGTTAAAGCACGAAGGATTTATATGCCATGTTTATTGGTAAAAACAATCCTTGCAACAAGAGGCATGACATAGCAGTCAGCACTGGCTCCAGCCACTAAGACTCAAGCACAGAACCAGAGGCTTTTCCTATCACTTACTGCTAGACTGCCTTCAACAACTGCTTTTAAATCTTGCACAGCTGGCACTTTCTACTGTACAACTATAGAAGATTAAAAGCTGGATGGTATACGGAATAGTATATAGATGGTGTCCAGAATGAAAGCGTAACTATGTTTGTGCTAGTTCATATGAACATCCTAAATCTATATCTTCTCAAACGTCCTTATTATATGATCACTCAATTTTCTGCAGTGGAATAACAGCCAAAAGGTTAGATTTCATTGACAGTGGGGTATTTCAGTGTGCTGTTCTTAGGATCCCTGATATTTTATTGTTTAACTAGAATGAGATTTTTTAAATTTTTTCTTTTAGACTCTGACACAATAGAAGTATGTGGGAGGGAAATCAAGCTGTGAGTTTACATAGATGTGCTAGAGGCTGCAGCTTAAATTAGAGCCAGTTGAAAGGCCAAGTTACAGGAAGGCACAGAGTTAAGGAAGCCCATTCAGTAAAATATGAAAGTGCAGGGTTGATCTAAGAGTAATCTAACAATTCTGGTCTCACTACAGAGGTTCTTTTTATTAGAATCTCGATTGGTAAGGGCTTCACAGGATGATTGCATTTTGGGAATTCATTTGTCCATTACTAATTGATCTGTGATTAGCAGCCCTTTCTTGCTCAGCAAATATAAAGTTTCAGAAATCTGAACACACAGATAATGAAGACAGTAACTGTCTAACTGTGATGAGTCCTTTGTGCTATGCATAAATGTCAGCAAACTCAATAAAAGTGCAATTAGAGCTCGTTATACTTCTTTCACAGTTGTAGGAGCTATTTAGAGCATCTGAGCCAAAGAAATCTTTGTGCTCTTTGAGCTTTTGAAACTATGCTTACCTGTCAAAAATGCCTTGTGGAATCAGAAAGGGCTGCAGGATTTACCACTTGCTTTAGAAAATTAACATTTCTTCTGATTTCTAAATCAGACCCAAAGAGAACCACGAAACTTGTTTATACCTATGCAAGGTGAGGTTCCATTTGAGCCTCTACAAAGAAGACCCTTAAAAGGTAATGTTCAATTTATACTTTTCTCTAGAAATTCAGAAAATGAAGGTCAATCTACAAAGCAAAGGAAGAACTGGCCCTGTTAGAAGGCCTCTGTCACTTGGAAGGTATTAAAATGTCTCTCTAGGTTAGTGAATTATGCTGTGAATTTTGCATATCTTAGCATACAGAATATTTACTACATGCCAGGTACTATGTTAAGCTCTTTACACATGTTAACTTATATGATTCTTAGCCAAACATGTAAGGCAGGTATTACAAAAAGAATTTATGCTATACTACTGCAGTCCCCTCTTACAGCTGATGATATTGAGGCTGAGTGAGGTGAAGTAACTTGCTGAAGGACACACCCAATAAGTTCCGAGTCAGAAATCAACCTACACTTCTCAAAATAGTTATTAACTGAGACCCCATGCTGCTTCCTAAAAAGGGGGCATTTTTAGGCACTTTCTTATTCTAGTAGTAACAGTACCCAATCCTCCTTGACTTTTGAGATCATGTAAAATTGAGGATACTCACAACATGGCAGTTTTATTCTGTTGCTGTGCTTGGTACTAGACACAAAACAAATATTATTCTTAGTGTCCAGCATAGACACTGGACAGTGAGAGCAACAAAACAGCAACATGCCTAGCAGCTTGCCTATGGAAAGGATTCCTAAGTCAGGAAGTATACACATGCAGCACAAGAAAAAATTGCTTCATGTTCCAACTACTTGGATATTTTAAGTCATATGGTTTCAACTCAATTCTTGAACTAATCATGTTTTTATAAATACAACATAAGTCTCAGAAGAGAAATGCTTTTCCACAGACTTTCATTCCATTACCCTTGTCTGGACACAGTTGAAAGACTTATGAGGCCACGGACAGGGAGCATCTCTTGGTGGCAAGAACCTCTAAGAAAACCTTCACTGATAGGATTTGCCCTACAAATACAAGATTTGTCTCTCCTGTTTCCTATTAAGGAATAGGACAGACTATAAATGGCACCTCCAGGGAAAAGAGCTCACGTAATGAGCACAGGAAATGGTTTTTCACTTAGGTGGCCATGTTCAAGGAGCCCTATAAAACCAGGGGGAGATCTCAGGAC
This sequence comes from Dasyprocta punctata, assembly GCA_004363535.1. NCBI lineage: Eukaryota > Metazoa > Chordata > Mammalia > Rodentia > Dasyproctidae > Dasyprocta > Dasyprocta punctata. Next base: position 24,571 of record RJWM01000663.1, read on the forward strand.
AGTACTAATGTAATCAACATTTTACAGAAGTACCCTCACATTTGAAGACTGTTACAGACATTTTACTTGAGTCTCAGGAAGGGAAGAAAACAAAACAGCCAACCTATGTGATCAGTTACCACTAGTTTCATTTTATGAATGAGTTCCATGTCTAAGTGACTATAAGGTATTCAAATCAGTAGACTAAATATAAGTTCCATGAGGTCAAGGATATAGTCACTGGCAGTCTTTTTTTCCTCCTCTTTTTTTTTTTAACTTTATTGCTGCAACTCAGGACCTAGAATATGGCTGGAACACAGTAAGTTATCAGTGAATAACTGTTGAGGAAATGAAGCAACATGATCATGATTTTATAACAAAGAAGTGGTGGATCTTAGAACTTTTGACACTAAATAGTATATTTGTGATAAAACAATATAGAAAAAAGGGAAATCACCCTATGGAAAGTATAGATCTGTGAATGCAGTGGGGAAAGCACTAGAGTCTGCTCCTGGAGAGAAAAGCCCTGACAAAACAAGTACTAGCAGCACTATGCCACAACTTGCATTTTTCTTCAATACTTTCTAGTCTGTAAAGAAGCTAGAAAATGGGATGCACTATAGTTAGCAAAACATACCTTGTGGTGAGATTTAGAGCCCAATAATAATTTACATTTTCAGATATGTAGATCTCTAAGTGCATGGCTTCTGCCCTGATTACTAATTAATGAGGTACAAAAATGCCTGCTGGAAGGGAACAGTGCTGATTATGTCAGTCTTGTGGGACACAGAAGCTCTGTGGTCTAAGGTGGCTGGCAATACTTTTAACATACATTTCAGTAAATTAAAAGAACAAAATAGGGACAGAAGGCTTATAGAAATGGAAGCAACAATGTTTGAGAGAAATGTGGGCTCTCAACCCTCTTGTGCCTTGGAGAGGCAAATCCCAGTTATATCATGGATCTCATCAAATGCATATTTTTCCAGCAAGTGTACATTTACTTAATCAGCAGGCTGAATTCGGATGCAAATGTACTAGTACAATTTAAAGTAGAGTGCAATAAAAAATCAGAGCAAATGGAAAAGGAAAATAAAAGGTAGCCTCATTCTTAATGTATAATACCTTTCCTGCTTATGTTCTCTTTCCACCCCTCAGGTAGCCATGTATTATGTTGGGGGAGTTAAACAAGAGCCAAATGTTACATGGCCCTAAACCAGGCAAGCCCCAAGCAGCGAGACATGGAAACCATTCCTTGTAAGAGTCTCAGATCTTTACAGTAGAGATAAATGAGACAAGAGAATGGAGTGTGTTGATCACAGTGGGAAGGTCCCTGGGCCAGCAATCTCCACCTTCCAGAAAGAAAAAGCAACTGGGGCAGACTCTTCTCCCATCTGACTTTTGTTTTTTAAAGTGCTGGGGATCTAACCCAGATCATCTTGTATGCCAGGAAGTGCTCTACCACTGAGTTACAGCCCTCCCCAACCTGACTTTTTAATTTAAAAAAGCAGACATTATTAAATGAGACAGTTGTTAGCACCTACCGTTTGACTTTTCACTATCTGCAGGTTTCATCTGAATGGGATGATGCATCTAAAAACACAAAAGTGAGAAAGTAAAGGCAGATTGAACAACTGTAAAACCAGTTTTAGAAATGTGACACTATTTCATTACTGCTGTTATTACAAGGGCATTCAAGTAATAAGACTTTTCCCAGGTAATAATCTATGTTAAAGACCAAGCTTGAATTTTATATTCAGCAATATAACCCTTTTAAGTCAGAGGCACTGTAACTTAGTACTTCACAGCTTGGGCTTTGGAGTCAAGCTTGAGTTTGAAACCTGGTTATGCCACTCAGAATGGCTTCTGCCTTTATAATGCAGATATTTCTGATTTTGCCATTCACTACAGCTATGTAATCTTGGGTAGTGTTTTAACTTCCCTGAGCTTCAGTCTCCTTGACTGTAAGATGGAGATAACACCTCACAGAAGGGTTAAATGACAAAGTTCTTCATACATAAACACAACTTAAGGGTGCTGAAAAAAACTGTCATTATATTACTACACATTTAAATGTGGATTTCTGTGTCTCTTTTGGCCATTCTAGATGTCTGTTTTGTGAATTTTTCTTAGGTGTCATAGTTATAAGTGATTTGAAGAACTAGCAGTTGACTGACTGAGGTGTCAAGATATCATTTTTAATAAATGCTTACTATAGAATAGGAATGCAGAGCCACGGAAAATCTGGAGGGAAGGAAAAAGGAAAGAGGGAGGAATGGTGGAAGGGAGACACAGATCTTCTGATCATGATCAGTACATATCCAGGAGTAGAAAGAACTTAAAACAAATGGGACTGAGATCCTGAATCCTGGTACACCTGGATGCTCCATGGTTCTTTATACAATGCCAAACACAGCACTGTGCACAATCCACAGAGTCTGCTCCGAACACATAATGCTACCACCATTTCCAATTAAAATAAATTCCTGAAACTACTTTCACAGGTCCTCTGGCTTCATATTTCATCATACCCTAAGGAACACAAAAGCTACAGGGTGGATGGAATCACTGGCTGTGCAAATGCTTTTATTATAACGGGTCCCATTCTCTCTGAACCTTTAATTTCCCCAGTGGACTTCCATCACTTGCAAGCCACAGCTCAGGGTTTTATCTAATTTAAATGAAAGGGGAATGGTACTTGGCTCTGGCACTTATATGATAGAAAATTATTATCAGGCAGACCGTGTGTACCTAATGCCTGCCAGGGTCTTTAGAACACGAGAGGAAGAAGAGACAGGGAGGACTCTCAAGGGATAAGAGGCTAAATAATTCAGAGCTGCTTTGATTCCCCTAAAATGCATGATGCTCTTATGCATAGAACATAGGCCTTCAGATAGCAAGGCTCTAACTTCCCACTTCATTTGCTCTTATACTCAGTTTGTGGAGCAGAGACTACAATGGGAATGGAATGTGTGGGGTCCTAACCAGTCAGTCTTTTCAGAAAAAAGTGGAAAACATACCTTTAGAATCTAGCAGAAGTACACCATGAAAACCCTTGATTTGGGTTGAGGAATGTGGCCCCTATTCTACAGTAATACATAGAATGTCAAAATAAAATGTTTGGAGAAGACTAACAGAGTTTCTAAGTAATGTATTCTTTTAACGAGCAGCATGCATCTGTCTACCCACTCAGCAAGCATGGAAGAAATAACTATCATATATCTGGCTATAGGCTAAGGCCTGAGAACAAAGGCCAGGTGAGGAAGCTCCTCCTCTTCAGATGTGCACTGTGTGGGGAGACAGCTGCAAATAGGTGGCTGAGCAATATGGCAAGAGATGGGGAGAGGCAAGACAAATCTGGGAGTCAAGAGCACAGGCACTCAATTCTGTTTGGTGAGGAAGGCAAAGGTTGCCTAGAAAGAGTGCTATAGCCTCAGTCCCTGGACTTGTGACTATAGGAAGGGGGATGATACATGAAACTCACAGGATATCCCATGCAGACATACAGAGGTGAGAGAACACAGTTCTTTCCCTTAAGGAGTGCATCATGTGCATGGGAAAAGCAATGAGAGAAGGATGTAGAGGTGGTCACCATCAAGTGATAAGAGGCTCTCTGTTTTCAAAAGTTTCAGATCATGGTCAGGTATAAAATATTTATGGAGGAAAAGCAGAAATACCAAATTTTTAGTCTAAGAAGATCACTTTTGCTAAACATGGAAGATGGATTATAAAAGAGAGACACGGAGCAGGAAGAACAGCTGAGAGTCTACTAGAAACAGTCCAGGTGCACTGGTGGAGGCATAAACGTCTGTAGTACCTGGTGGTTGTGGGGATGAGGGAGGAGAACTCCAGGTCTAGACCACTAGATGGACTATGGGAAGCACTCCCCAAACAGGAAAATGAGAGCAAGCAGTTTTGGAGAAGGCTAATGTGTACAGGTCTAGACCTACTAAATTTGATGTGACTGTGATGTAGAGAACAGCTGGAAATGTGGGGATGAAGTTTGAGACAGGTAAGAGCTTTAGAGTCTACTGTGGGAGGTGGCAAGCATTAGTGAAGCTGTCAAAGGGGAAACTGAGGGTGAAAAAACCAAAAGCTCACGACAACCACGGAGAAGATCAGGGAACAGTGTCTAGAGAAGACAGAACGAAGGGACGGAATCAGGAGCAACTAGTTTCACAGCAGTAGGAGGCTGGGAGTTTCCAGAACAAGGGGAGAGTCAGAGCAGGTGCTGCTAGAGGCTATGATGCAGATGCCAAACTATCTTTGAATTTGGCAAAGTTAAAAAAAAAATTGTTTAGGGAATTTACCAAGGCAGGAGCCAGAACTCTAGACTGTAGGGAGTGAAGGAGCCGTGGAGAAGACAACAGTTATATGCTGAATCAAGACTACTATTTTGTGGTGGTGCACACCTGTAATTCCAGCACTCAGGAGGCTGAGGCAGGAGGATTGTTGTGAGTTTGAGACCAGCCTGGGTTACAAAGTGAGCCTGAACTGTATAGCGAAAGACAAAAAAAAAAAAAAAAAAAAAAAAAAAAAAAAAAAAAAAAAAAAAAAAAAAAAAAAAAAAAAAAAAAGACACACAAAAAATGACTATTATTTTGAGAAAATTAGTTGTGCAGGGGGAATATAGTAAGATCAATGGAAGATGGGAGCACAGAATGGTAGGTGGGACTTTCCTTTCTTATATGAGTTAATGAACTAAAAAGTCAGATGAGACTCACAGATTAAATATACAGGGAAGAGGAGCTAAGTGCATCCATGTCACTGATGGGACACAAAAACGAAATGAATATGGCTGTTGCCCTCAGGGAGGGATCAGTCCATTGTGGTGGTAAATAATCATATATTTAAAAAAAAGCTGTTGACAAACATCAGAAGAGGAGCACAGACAGAAGATATGAGCATTTGGGCTTATTTGAAATGTATAGCTGACTGGAAGAGAAAATTCAGGAGCAACAAAGGCAGCATCACTCTACACTAAAGCTGAAAAAGGCTCTGGAAATCACAGTCCAGTGCTCTTGGTTGATAGGTCTGGAGGGAATCAGCGACTCCACTAAGGACACACAGCTGGTTAATGATAGAGTCGGGATCAGAAATCTAATCTCCCTTCTCTTAATCCAGTGATGGCTCCCTTATATCACATTGCTTCTCCACAAAATGTCCAACGTGGGACTTGGACATATGGGTCTTCGATTAAGAACTGCAGGTTTCGTTCACTGAAGGAGCTACACAAACACTTGTTTGAAGATGTAGGCAATATACCGCTAGCTGAAAGTAATCTTTTCTTCCTCTAAACTCCCATAACACTTTATCTCTATAACTTTATGGCCACAGTAATACTTCACACTTTCTTTTCTTGCAGCTGCTCAGTTTCTGACCTAAGACTATCTAGAAGGCTCGGGGAAATAACAGCAGTAGTAATAAAGTGCTACTGTCACTATACACTTAAATTCTGTTTTGGTCTTTATTAGCCCGATGTGGGTGACAGGATGTATGTGTGTGTGTGTGTTTGTTGGAGGGGGTGCAGCTCTACTTCACACAGAGCTGGATTGTCAGACCCAGATGAATTCTGAATGTGTGGTCGCCATGATACAAATATGTTCTGAAGACAATTTAGATAATGTATGTAAAGCACTGTGACCTTCTTTGAGAAAGGTAGTTCAATCAGTACTGTATTAAGAATGGCTCATTATCATGAACAATTCATTTACAAATTTCTGATCACATACAGGATGTAAATGTCAAGGAAGACAAAACTGGTATGGAGGAGTCATTCTTATAATGCTTCACTTCGTCAAAATCTTATGATTACAGGAACTTCAAGAGATTTCTTGGGTGGTGCAGGGAAATCACTTTGAAACAGGGGATTTTCTAGTTTAGAGTTTCAGCCTATAATAAAGGGTCTTTCTCTGCAGCAGAGAGGGCTTCAAAGATTTGATCCAGTATGACTCTAGGACTACCCATCCATCCAGTTGTTTCTGCTTTTACCAGACCTAATGTTAGATACTGGGAATGCAAGGAAAAAGAGTTCTCATCATGATGGAGCTTGTGTGTAATATGGACAGACTCAGCATCCATGTCCCAGAGTACAGGATGTGTGTGCTAAGATATGCAGTGTGGGAACCTGGAGGAGAATGCCAAACACAGACTAAGGGAAGACAAACTGGAGAAGGTGTCTCAGATAGATCAGTATTTGAGTTCCTTCTTGTATCAGCCAGGAGATGTGCGAATGACACTGCAGGGAACAGAATACTTATTCATAGGCACAGAGTATGAGAAAGTAGGTTGCATTGTTACTAAAGAATAATGACATGACATTCTAACCAATGGAGGAAACAATAATAGCTCTTAAACATCATTCATCCAGAAAGTACCAAAACAAAACAACGATAACAACAACAACATCAAAAACTCCAAGCCTAAAACACAATAAAACTAATGAGAGGATTATAAAGTATAACAAAAAATGATAAATACCTAAGTTAAAAAAATTATTATAGTAAAAGATACACTGCCATTAATCCCCCTCAAAATAGTCCCCCTTGCTTCAAAAATACTTACCAACCATTCTCGCCACTTTCATAAACAGTTCTGGAAGTCCTCTTTCTTGAGTGTCTTTAATTAAGCTGTTTTGGCTGCCTCAGTGTCCTGCACTGATTCAAGATATTTACCTTGCATGGTCATTTTGACTTGGGAGAACCTGAAGTCACAGGTGCCAGATAAGCAAATGAGGTGTATGAGGTCACAACATTTTTACAAGGCTGCTTTTCTGTTGGATGGGACTTGGCAACAGCATTCATATTTTGACTGTACTTCATAAAGACACTCACTGGAGAAGACTTCTATACTGCTTCAGAAAGGAGTGAGAATGATGGGATACGTGTGTGATGTGAGGAGAAGTATTTGAGGGGGCTTAATGGAAATGTGTCTTTTACTGTAGTAAATTTAAAAAATTTAAATGTGTACCATATATTTTCATTACTCATTATATATTCATGATTGGAGAATTTTAAGAAAGAAGAAAATAACCCAAGTTTAGTCAACTCTGAATTAAAACTGCCCCAGATACCAGCATTGGCATTCAGAGGTCATATTCTTGGCACTTTTCTCAAGAACTAAAGATGAAATCAGTGGGGTTAGAACCGTGGCTTCTCAACACTACATCCAATGTAACTAAGGAATCTGGCCATTCTTAGGCTAGAGTTGCACAGGGCTAGAGTAAGCTCTTCATGCTGTGCTCTGCACTTGGAGGTTCCGGTTGCTAGCAGCAGACCAGGCATGGCCCAGAGAATTCAGCAGTCTCTATTCCAGTCTGTCTAATATCTCACCAGTTGTGAGGGAATTCCAGAGCCAGGGTTGAGGCTACTTCTTAGGGCCTGTTTCCTTCTTTGGTGTGTGGCAAATGAATACATGATGTCTAAAACTTTTTGCAAGGAGTTTCCTAAGACATGTTAATTACATTGAGGCTGCATCTCCATAATCATGCAAAATTGTCTGTGTCTGACAAAATATTCAGTGGTCTGTACTGTCATGATCTGTCTGTAGTATTTTATTACTGGGAATTTTATAAATACCAGCCTGTAACATTCACAGGGTAGTTTTCCTGAGTCATGATGAACATGAGTATTGTGTCCATTACTAGGTTTTAACTTGGCGGTACTTATAGCAAACTTATATAGCAATGGGAGAACTATGGTTTACTTATTCCAGGCTTTCTGCAGCATGCTTCTGCCAGGGAATTAGCAATAGTCAAGAGTTTTAGAAATAGATCCTGTTCACGGCAATATAACTGACCTAAAGTATTTCTTTAAATTCATATTTTGTGTGAAAGAAATGTTCTCTAAATTTATTTCTTTGAAGATTTCTTTGACTACAAATGAATCTCTTTTTCATTGTATTACAGAACATCATTTGCCAAAGTTACACAATTAGGTGCTGGTTAATGTCTTAGTTTTCCATTTAGCCCAATTTGTTTAAAAACAAATGAAACATAGTAAAAGGGGAATTTCTCTCCCTCCCTTCCTCTCTCCTGGTGGGGGCTGGGAGATTGGATTTCATCATGTTCCTTAGAGACCAGCTGTTGAATTTCTGTTATGTCTGTGTATTAACTACTAGCATCACCAAAGAGGAACTACTCAGGGCAAAGTACTCACTGTGGTCCACTAAGGAGCAGCTCCTCAGGCTGCTCAGGCTTTCAGTAACAGGAATTGCTTGAGGGTAGGCCTGTATTTTACCTTCCTTTCTACCTCAAATCTAAGACCATGCACCAGTGACAGCATGTGGCTGCTTCTCTGACACAGGTGTACATGGTATGGCTGTCACACGCCTCCATCCTGGCTGCTCTGGTGGGAAGCTGCCAGTACTCTAACACCAGCCTTCCTGCATAACACCTGACTTTGCCCTTTGTCCTGTCTATTGACCATGTGCCATGTGGTTTTTTTTTCTCCAGGTACACACAGGGCCCTAGAATTGAGCTGTCTATTGCTAGACTTCAGAATGGCTGACCTCTGGCTGAACCTGACACTCCTCACTGCTCAATGTGGTGACCTTAGATTCGTCCCAGAAGAGCCCAGCTGTGGCTCATGAAAATGGAAATGAGGATGCAACTTCACAGCAAAGTCATTACTCAAGGTCTCTGGGGGTGACTGCATGCTCAGAGAGCTGCACCCAGTTTTGGCAACAGCTATCACTGCCAAGTGTTATACCATCAGGAAAGAGATGAGGCAGAGCCACAGAGCACCATTGTTTCCTGACTGCCCTTCTCTAGAGGCCCCATTACAGACAAGTTAGTGCATTTCTCCCAAACTTCTCCACTCCTGTCCTGTGATGCCTGCAGGGGGATTCTGAGTGAACAGAGGCCTCCTCTGGAAGACAGAGTCCAAGGAAAGGTGGGAGCTGAGGGCAGGGTGTCCCAGCTGGGTTCTTACACATAGAAGAGCTCAGGTTGAAACTTGTTTAATCCCAGCCATCATCAATTGGTGAGTTAACCACCGTTCCCAGGAGAATGAAACACACCATTTTTAACCAGAGATGGGTTTTACAGAGTCACTGTAATGCATCTCATTATTAAACCTATCCTGACCCCTTGAGAGAACAGCCGTGCTGGCACATATTATAAGCTTACTGCCCATAGAATATTTAAAAGCAGATAAAGAGAGAAAAGAAAGAAGCAAATTCTCAAGAGCAATGTGTCAAATGAGAAAATGAAAGGACTGTAGCAGTAAAGACATATTGATATTTTTATTACACTCTATGACAACACAAAAACAATAAAGGGTACACAGTATCTTGATTGTTTAGTAACTAAAATACTAAAAGCACTTATACTTTCTGAATTTCTCTAAAACAATTTTATGAATGGTAAAAATAGGTTTCAAAGAGTTGCCACCAACTGGAGGCAAGTCATCCTCCAAACCTTCAGTCTATATACATCAAAGGGTCTTCTGTTATAGCAGAATAGCCTCAGAAGTATGTAGGTTTGTCCTCCATATGTAACTAATTTTGTCATTTCAATCACTGTTATCTTATGCCCCATACATTGGGATTGAGAAGAAACAACGGGAGCTTTAGAACCTTTCAGTTTCTTTGCTTTTGTCTTAAATGGTTAACAGTATGGTAAACCTGCTAAGATATTTTTAATAGAATGATATCTCTCAGATTGGTCAAAATCAGCATTTATCACTGGGACAAAGCTAGCTTTGTAGTTTAGGGCTATTCCTGGTTAAGTGAAATGGAAAATTTAGGAAATTTTTACAATCCCTTCACTCTCAATTTTAGAAGCATTTGTTATAGGCTCTTCCAGCATGTTAACTATTTAATTCTCACAGTGGCTCTATGAGATTGGCACTTAGAAGGAACAAAGGGAGTAAGAGATTAAATAGTAACTTGGGTGTCTGGGGCTGAAACATAAGCCCAAAGCCTCTACTCCACACCACCTCTAGCATAAATCTGCACACTGCGAGTGAGTGGCGGTTTCTAAGAACCTGTACTATTACTGTGATCTTCCTCTTCCACATTAGACATGAAGACTGCCTCAATCTACAGGTTTCTTTCTGATTAAAAATTCCTATATTTATGTGTGTAGTGTATTTGTGTGTGTGTGTGTATAAAAAATTTCATTCTTGTAGATACACAAATTTTAAAATTAGTCCTAGAACAAAAATGAGAAATTGTCTGATTGTTAGAATTTTCTTTATGAAAAAAATGTAGGAAAAAAGTTTAAAGTCAGTATTTGCTGACCCATATTTTTATAAAAGTGATCTAAGGGAAAAAACAAAAACAAAAACAAAAAATGAGATCTGAGTGGGTTAACAACAAAACTAAGTTATCCTTCTCTTATTGTGGCAAATTCCAACTAAGGAAAAAGCTCAGTGAAAACAAATTACAATTTCTTCCTAATAGTTTCTAATCTTTGTGAAGTACTTAAAACACTGGCTGTACCGTAAATGCTCAATAAAGTTATTGTCATTATGATTATTATCTTACATAGTATACAGGTTTTCCTGAAGGGAAAAAAGAAAAGGTCCTATTGGGAAGCAAAGAGAACATACTGGAAAGAATGGCCTTTCTTGGTCCCTGGGGAAGTAGAAAGCCAGTGCTGCTCAACCCCAGCTTCCCTCATACATACTCAAAACCCAGTGATGGAGAAAGACTCAAAGAACACAGAATTATATATCTGCTTTTGCTTTACTGGGCTCCAAGACAGCCTTTTTACCTATAATAACAATCTATTTACATTTCTATTAAAAATAATGTAGTATACTATAGGGGAAAAATAAGCAATCCTAACTGTTTAGTCCTGGCAAAAAATAAAATAAAATATTGCAGGAAAATTAGATTACTCTGGGTAGAATTCTATGAGGGAATTTGGAGTCTGTTATGGTGATTAAGTCATCATTTCTGACAGATTACTCTAATCGGCTGTCAAATAACATTCCACAACCCCATCTGTAACTTGGCATCCTAGTTATTCAGCCTATGTTACCTTCTGTGTATAAAACACATACCAAACAAGAGGAGGTACAGACTAGCATTTATTATACTCATTAGCTATGATTAGGTTCTGTGTTTTCATACTAAATAATAACACAGCTTCCATTTTGCTTTATTTATTCTTAAAATTAGAAGAAAAATGAACAGGCTTAATATAGGAGGTATGGGCCATGAATGAAAAATAACTGTAATGAACAAAGTATGACTATAAAGCATTCAGAAGCAGTGCTGCTTAAGTGTAATCCTTTCTTAGTTTATTTTTTCTTGAAAGTATTATAGTATATTAGTTAAAAAGGCAAACTTGTGCCACTTTTTAGCCTTCTTAATAGATTTTACACCTAATCAGCTATTAGTTCATCTGAAGGTATTGCTATTATTGTGTTTAGCATTTTTGTAAACACAAATTTTTTTGGTAACATTTAAACTCTTCACCTTTTGTCACTGCATCTTTATAGCATAATAAAAATGGATTCAGTCATTTGAGCTCCCAAACAAAAGCAAAGTAATAGTAGTTAAAACTGTCTAGGTTTGTCTAGAAATACCTTGTTTAGATCTATATAGTTTCCACCTAAAAGTAAAAAACAAAACTTGAGGGTATAAAGTAATTTTGAAAATTGAGATAAATGGAAAGCTCAACATGACAAAAGCTTTATAGGATTATAATGCTGCTGAAGTTATACGACAGCTACAATTAGAGCAAAGGACCACAAGAATTCTGTGTGATAGCTGGAAGATCATAATCATTACTGATAAATGAGCCAAAATTAGGAGAAAGGTAATAATTTGCCCTTATCACTAAGTGGGAAACATCCCGATATCCTTTCTAACCAGGCTTTCTTTTTGATGATATACTTGTCTTCCAAAGTCAATGATGAATGCTTTAACACTCATTCTTCCAGATGTTACCCAGATGCTAAATTAGACTTTCAGGCTAATTGCACAATACACAATACAAACTGAAATAGTAATGCCTGACCTGGCCATTAAACAGTGGTCTAATAACCCAGGAGTTCATTTACATTTTGAATACTAAATTCTACATGTCACAAACTTGGCAGAATCTCATTTTTTAAGAGAAACAAGTCTGATTTAAAAATAATCATCCATTTCATACTAGTCTCTGCCCATAATGACCTCCTCTGAACTCACTTTCAGACAGCCTTTGGCTCCATCCCCAACATTTACTGTGAACAAGTGGTTCACTGCTACCCAGTTCTCAATATTCATGAACCAGGATGAGTACAGTACTTCATTTGGGAAAGAGATCACAATGCAGCCACCCCCACCAGCCTTCACCCTATGGGAAGATGTCTATTTCATTTCATAGGGCCTCCTTCCTGGATTCCCTAGTATCTGTTTCTCTTTGACCATCCAGCTATGAGTGCTTGCCATCTAACTGGGGACTGGTCTCCACACCTGGACCTTCTAAAACTTCTTTCCAAGGTTCTACTGTGTTAATGATGATCTCCTGTATTGCTTCTGAGAGTGACCTTTACTCAGACTCTTTAAGCCATGTACCCATCTCATCCCCATAGGAATGCTCTGGACAGTGAAACCTGACAATGGACTTGAATATTAGTCAACCACTGGAAACTTGTGATGTTGAACTGAGACCACTGCTCATGGGGCAGTATCTCTGGGATAGGAGAATCTCCTCTGCTTTCCCAGACCTCTCAAGAAACAGTCTGGGATCAGCCCTAAATTCATATGATTTTCTTACTGGAAATCTCAGTTTTGAATTGTCTCTAGTAAATTTATTCCTTCCCTCTGTCTCCCATTTCTGGTGACTGCCTTTTGAATTTGTGTAAACCTCAATGTCCAGAATTTTATTCTTTGCTCAAAAACTTTCTGTTGTATTGGAGATTAAATTCTAGGTCTTTGAAGTGTTTCAGGGAATACCATGCTTTGATTCAACATTACCTTTCCAGGTTTATTTCTCATTACTATGCCATATTTCTCTTCTCTTCTAGTCATGTAGGTCAACTCCTTATTCCTAGCAACTTGCACAGATATGCTCATCCACAAAAAGGCACAATGACTTTCTTATGCACATAAACACAGCACTTCTTTTAGCAATATAACATGTATTTGTTATATATGCATCTGTATTACATTCAATTTTTTTAGGCTATTTCCTAAGATTTGCAAACTTTCCAATAATTCATCTGCAATATTTACTACCTTTAGTTTAAGTAAAATTAAGCGCAGGTTTGATGACTTAAAACAGTACAATCTAAGTCAACTATGGAATTGATGAGTATTTTTTTGTGCAACACAATGCGTTCTTCATCTACTTCAAGCAACTTCAATACTTCATTAATATTATTGATGTTTTACCTAGAAACCTCTACTTTTCTTTCAACTTTAAGGCAACCTAAAACCATCACAAAAATACTCCTCTAACAAGCAAATATTTAAAACCTCTCGTTCAAAACTAACCTGGAAAACTTAAACCAATTGTACTTTATTTTGAATCTTCTGTCAAGATATATCAAATCAACAGGAAAGCCCCTCTGAATTTCATATTCTAATAAGCCTTCCATAGCTTAGTTTCCCAGTCTGGAGTTGTTTGAGTTGATTTGCCAGCCACATTTATTAATTAGTGTCTAACATTTCCACCTTTCTGCCAGTTGAAGCCTCTCATAAAAAATGTATGATTTGATTGGTTTAGGAATGACAACTTCATTTATAGCAGACAAATAAATACACTTCATTCAGTATTCTTTTTACATTTATTTATTTAAATACTTCCATGGCCTCTGGGATTTGTACTAAGTGAATGAAAGTAGATAACCAAGGTAATTTTCATTTTTGAATCATGTTAAAGCAGAAATGATTAAGTTCTCTTCCCTCCCTCCCTCCCTCCCTCCCTCCCTCTCTCTCTCTCTCTCTCTCTCTGTCTCTCTCTCTCTGTCACACACACACACAGCTGGTCCAGAAGCATTCCCTACTAAAATTAGGTGATGAGTATAGGAAAATGCCTCAAGGGCTATTTCATATTACCTATGTTTAAAATGCAATCCATTAAACATCTGAGCAACACATCTGATACTGTTTTCAGCAGCTATATTGACTCATCTCGTCTTCTACGGTAGTACTAACTTTGGATGATATTTTGCCAAATGAAGACCTCTCCTCCAGTGCTGCTAATTCTTTATGAGTTTGAGTTTCATTTCACTGTCTCATTTTGATTTTCACCTTCTACTCTAATGTGTGAGATCGTTTACCAACTTTGGAAATTATGTGGTGGCAAAGCTTAAGGAAATTAGAATGATGGTTCAGTTGTTCCATAAACAGTATGATCCTGAAGCTCAGTCTCCTAAAGATCAAATTCAAGGTTTTGACCTTCAAATATATAGCATGAACCCCAAAATTAAATGGCAAAGGTAAATGTAGACAAGTAATACATGAGATAAGTGTATGGCAGCAACATTAAGAAATGAGGCAAAAGTCACTTATGGATAGCATTTGATTCACAATAGCAAATCTACTTTCATAACTTCTTACAACTCTAGACAGGTGTCACTTAATAGGGATTTGGGAAACCTAGTAGTGCAAAGAACATCATAGAATTATAAGGTCTGGACTTTATCTTGGCTTTGCATACTTATAGCAAATCACTTGACCCCTTTAAACCTTGGTAAACTCATTTTTGAGGCAATGAGCATATTAGAAAATGTACCTCACGACTATGAGGACATCAGATAATATACACAAAAGTGCACAGTAAGTCAGGTGTGGTGGTGCCCGCCTATAATGTCAGCACCTGGGAGGCTGAGCCAGGAGGATCAATGTGAGTTTGAGGCCAGCCTGGGCTACATAGCAATTTCAAGGCCAGTTTGAACTACATAGTAAGAACCTGTCTCAAAAACAAAACCAAAACAAAACAAAACAAAACAAAACAAAACAAAACAAAACAAACTCTAAAGTACTATATGATCATAAACTTTTTGCTTCATTTAAGGGTTATATTTAGAGCAAAAAATGCTTTGTGACTTCATTCATGCTCATTCTCCTCTTGTGCTTCTAGAGCAGAGTAAGGTTCTATCTTCCCAAAAGGATCACAATGAGGAATGAAAGCATTAAGAACACCCTGACGCCTCTGCATCTCCAGCTTATAAAGAAATGTTGAGTTTAAAAATATGAGGAGGGAAGGAGGACAAGTGGGGGAGGAGGGAGAAGGGAACAAAAGCTACCACTGGGAGTTCACTGATTCAGCAAACATTTCTTTAGCACCATCTATGGTATGGAGCTAGGCTCTGAGAATGTTCCTCTCCTCAAGGAATTTGGAGCTCAGTGTGGAAGAAACTGAAATATCAACAGTGGAGGGGAATGAAGTATAGCAGGTGACAGGATAAATTTAATCACATGACACAGTGAATTATAATGAAGCAATATTTACTTCTACCTTCCTAGAATTGTGAGACAGCATGTATGTGGTTGTGGTATTATACGGATGGGATACAGTATATCGGTAAGAATGTTCTAGACACCGAAGAAAAAGGGCCACTGTATCGACCTTGTGTTTCACTCTTTAGATTTAGCAGTCACATCTTTGTGTGTGTGTGTGTGTGTGTGTGTGTGTGTATCTACTAAAAGACACAATAATACACACTGCCATCAGTGTACTAAGGGTACGGTACAAATTCAGTGTCCAGACTTAATACCACACCATCTTTACCCAGTTGGGAGACTATGTAGGAGAGTACAGAGTAATTATTATAGGAACAATGTTGAAAATCTCTAATCTTTTTTTATTAGTTGTGATAATTGTGAAGTTCCACTAACAAAGAGGGACAAATTCTAGAGATGCTATTACGATAGAATATAAGATTTCCTCACTGACTGGGATACACTAAGGGGAAGTATAGGGAGACAGAAGTTGAGGATGGTTTCCAGCTTTCTGTCTTGCTGGCCCACCCATTCACTGAGATAAGTAATATAGGGAGAGGCCCTGGTTTGAAGTGGGAAAATAATAACTTTAGTGTTGCAACTTCCTGTGGATCATTTGGATGGATATGTTCATAACAGATATTTAAGTTCAGGGCATACCAGAAAATATTAAGATAAGTAGCTGGTAGTCAGTAGCCTATTGAGGTTGTAGAAGCCATATGAATGAATAATGCAGACTTGTGAAAATCATTCAATATGAAAAGAAAGGTATGAAAACAGAATCTAAGGTACATGCTTAAGGCATAATATTTTATACTCTTTGTCATTCCTATAAAAAAAATCAAAATTCCATTATTTGGGGAGAAAGTGTTAATGATTTCACTGTGTAATAAAAGCACAGAGCAGGAACTTGGCCTTAAATATCTTTTAGTGGCCTTTGTTACACTCAGCTCTGGTCCAAACCAACTTCTTCAATGTTCTGAGCTGTAGGTCAGATCCAAACCCCCTTTTCAAAAATCAGTGACAAAAAAATAAAAAAAAAAAAAAAAAAAAAAAAAAAAAAAAAAAAAAAAAAAAAAAAAAAAAAAAAAAAAAAGAAAAGAAAAAAGAAAAAGAAAATCAGTGACCAGCTAAAGTATTTCTTCTTTTATTATTTGACGTTTTACTAAAGCTCAAATTTGATCTTTCCCAACGAAGCTTTTTGAATTTACCACTGGAAACATTTAACATCCACACTGCAATGAAACTTAAAAAAAAAACATATCACAATTAGAGAAGCAAGTTGAGATACAGTGCTTGAGAACACACCCCAAAAATCCAAATTGTAGCATCTATTCAATAAATGCTGTTCTGTGAGACCAAAGGTCATTATTACATAAGACTGTGGGATGCTATTTTTGGAAACCAGGCATTTGGCACCACTGACTTTGACAGACCTGCTTTTCATCAGAGCCCTGACATGTAGGTCACATGCTCTTCCATTTTCCTTTTCCCAATGTGAGTGACTGTCTCCTTTGAAACAAATTATGTGAAAATGTAACATGAGTGTCCTTAAAATCAAGACAGCCCACTGCCACCTAAGTCATTGTCAAAATGCATCTCAGTGGTGCGACCAGAGATTGCCCCAAGGACTAAAACATCTTTAATTTTGCTCTTCCCTGCCTTTCTGAGTAACAAGCAGTTTAGTTTCATGGTTAGTCAAGTGGGTTGAGAGTCCAGAATTATTTCCATCAGTGAGCTGATGTGCTCAGTGTGACCACATGATTTGTTGCTATGTGAGCCACTGAACCTCTGTTTTTTTTCCTCTAAGACTAAGAATGAAGGAGAGTCAACTTACTTGACTTAGAGGCACTGGTGAGAAAAAAGGTTTATAAATCTCTGAAAATGTACCATAGAAAAGTTATTTTTTTTAAGTCCCAATCTATTAGTTGGGTCAAATCAGATACTGAAAGACAGAAATGGGCAGAAAATAATGTGAGGATGAAAGAGTAAACATCTGTAACTCAGCTGACATTTGTTCTTCATAGTCATTTGGCTGTAATAAAATAAAATATGCTGGTTATTGATTTTATTACCATTTTGTGGTACTAAGGATCAAACTCGGGGATGCTTAAGTACTGAGCTATATCCTCAGGCCCTTTTAAATTTTATTTTGGGACAGGACAGTGGTGGTGAACCTCTGGCATGCATGCCATAGTGGGTTGTCTGTATCAGTGAAAGCTCTATAGGATTAATCATCAGTGAGATAGTATCTCGCTAAACTCTCTCAAACCTGCAATCCTCCTCCCTCTTGAGTAGCTGATAATATAGGTATATTCCGCCACTCCTGGCTTCAAGGAAAGCCTGGTTTTAATCTTCCATTCCAGGCACTCTTTCTCGCAGCCCTTTTCTGTTTAGGTCCTACACATCACCAAGCTGACGCTGAACCTTGAGTTTGTTTTCTTGGGATAGATGCTATTTCTTCTCCTGCCCCACTTGGCTTCCTTTTCCATGTGGATTCTCTTTTCCCCAGGATTCCTCCCTTCTTCTTTGGTCAATTAACTGCATCTCACTCTTTGATGTGGGTCTGAAAAGTCGCTTTCAACTTAGGCAAATACTGGTCAGTTTTAGTTTTATATGGCAACACATGATTTTGTGCTTATAGACTATTACCAAGGGTGTTTGCTGTGAGTAGGAATAATCCAAATAATCCAATAAGTTAGTAGGAATGATCCAAAATGTGAAAAACTCTAGATCTATAGAAATATGGAATTCATGGGCCGGGAGTTTGGCTCAGTGGCTTAAGCGCCTATCTGGCAGGTGCGAGGTTGTGAGTTCGATCCCCAGTGCCGCAAAAAAAGAAATATGGAATTCAACAGCTCACTCAAAGGGAAATTTCATAACTGTTTAGGGCAGATGACATTCTTTTTAAGCCTCTCAAATCACAGGAAGATTCATACAGATAGTATTCCTTATTATGTGATAGCATATTCAACTCTTGCATTCATATTGTAGTTAAATTTTCTTTGTCAGCAAAAGTCTCTCAAGCTGTGGGTATCAAGAGAAACAGGATAATAAATGCTTTGCTTTCCTGGTAAGGAATTTCAAATCCATGAATGATGAAACAGCAGGAACTCTACACTCCTATGGTTTCTACAAAGTGGAAATTACTGATTAACTCTTTGTGGCAGAAAATTACTCTTCATGCTTTAGAATTAGCCTTTTCTGGCCAGAGAAACTGTGCCTAAAATAGCATTCATTCCATTTGTCCCCTGACAGTCTGGGACATATTAATTCTATGTAAGCTCCATTCAGAGATTTGCCAGCAGGTTTTAAAGTACAGATGAGAGGAAAGACACGGCCCACTCCGATATGCTGGAAAACAAAGGACATCTCATACACCAGCTTACTTCTTTGCCTCCTGTCCTAGATGGTCAGGGTATCCCGCTCTACCTTCAGAACATCTAAAACGAAGTTTGGAAGATGGGAGCCTCTTTAGCCACAGCAGTTTTTGCTCCTCTTTAGTTCTCAGATGAGGTGACAAGATGAACACACTGACAACCATTCCAGGTTGCCTGACAGTGAAGTGTGAGAAATGGCCAGAAAAACAGCATAGAATGTTTCTCAAAGTTTACAATGTGAATGTATTTATTACCTAGGATTTAATGTTTAAAAAGTTTTAAATTTTATTTTTTATAGTGTCAGGCATGATACTCTGGATATATAGATAAGACACACTGTGAAATGGTTATCACAATCAAGTTAACACATGCAGCACCTCACATAGTTATCTGTGTGTATGTGTGGTGAGAACTGAAGAGCCAGTTTAAATGCAGGACTGGGGTAGGGTTTGAGAGTCGCATTTCTAACAGCCTCAGATTGAATCGATGTTGCTGGTCCATGGATCATACTTTAAGTTAGCAACACTATCCTGTACTTGCGGGAAGACAACTGGTAGGTGACAGTGTGTCCCTGTGAATCCAAATGAAACAGAAAATAAGTTTTCACCGATTTGGGGTCAATAATGGCCACTTCTTCCTACAGTGGCTCTCAAAGTTATCTGAACACTGTAATCCTTTGGGGAGCTTTAAAAATACTGAGGTAGACCCCTATCCTAAGAGATTTTTATTTAATTTGCCTATGACATGGCCTGGGCATATGTAATTCTTAAAGATCCCCAAGTGATTTTATTATGTAGTCAAAGTTTTGAATCACTGCCCTAGTTGTAGCTATAAACAGATTTATCAAATGTCATTTTCCTTTTTTTCTTCATTAACTTCATATAAATTCATTTACCGCATGTAACATTTTAGTACATGGCCTAGAAAGTATATTATTATCTCCTTGGACCTTTCCCACAGATTGAAAAGGAAAAATGGACACACCTCATATCACAGAGGGTAGAGGCATGGATAGACTGGTAATTTGAGCTCTAAATTTCTTATTCTTTAAAATGATACAGTTGATATAATCTTGTAGCGAAACTGTGGGGGCATGATACTTTGTTCTCCTTCCACCACTAACAACACCAGATTGTGTGACCTTTAGAGTGTTGTTACTGACTTTTCTGGACTTCAGTTTCCTCATCTATAAAATGAGGGGGCTGGACAATGTAATCTTCTGTAGTCTGTGTGTATCTTCAGATTTGGTCTACTTTCCTCTACATGTCCTTTCTTCCCATGTTGATCCATGTAACAAATTCAAATAAGCAGAAACCTTCTGAAACTAGGTATAGGATTCCCAGGCATCTCAGTCTTATTTTTTATTTTCTTTACAAATATTTAACTGTTGTTAATAACCTATAAAAATTTTACACCTGGACAGCTGTGCCTCAGGAATGATTTAAGTTACTAAGTGACTGAGATTCTCTTAAATGATTTAATGGTACTCATGAGAATTTTTTTTAAAGAGTTATAGTTAGTGCCTTTACAAGCTGCATAAAAAATGTTACTAATCCAAATCTAGGCAAAAACTAATTAAATGATAGTAGATTATAAGTTATAAACTAACAGTGGGTCAGAAAGACAGGATGAAGTTTGTCTTAACTGACAGTGGTCTTCTATATCATACAGAAGTCATTCCTTTTCAGAGTTTTTGCTTAATGTGGTTTTAGTTATCTAGGATCAACTATGCCTAAAATATTAAATGGAAAATAATTTGTATGTTTTAAGTTGCATGCCATTTTGAGTAGCAAGGAGAAATCTCACTCAGTCCTGCCTGGCATGTGGATCATGCCTTTGCCCTGCACAGCCACATTGTATGTACATGTAAGAAAAAAACAGCATGTACAGGATTTGGTACTGTGGTTTCAGGCATTCATGGCGTGTGTGTGTGTGTGTCTTAGACCCTACCTGCACCCCCACCATGGATAAGGGGGCATTACTATACTGGTATCTAAGTGGAGTAGGTCAATTACTAGCCAAAAAAACATATTCATTGATTTGTCATTAGAAAAGTTTTCTCTAACAGGTATGAACACTTTAACTATCTTAAACTTAAATGACAGACTTCTACTTGACAAGGTAACCAGAGTCAGGAAACAAAGTATTACTGTTTTATTATTACTTCATCATTTACATGAGATCAGGTATATAGAAAGCTCTTGGCACAGTTCCCAGAACACAATAAACACTTGATAAATGTTAACTACTATTTTATTAATTGTACATGTATTGTTATTTGATTAAAATTCTCAAAGCCATCAGAAAATAACAATTGTGTAGATAAAATGTCTAGGTAAGCAAAATTTGCCAGACACATACCCTAAACTATTACTCTGACTATACTACTACTCTGACTTTACACCCAGCGTATAAAATATATGCAATGACAGCAATTAATTTTTCTATTTCCTATTCCCTGATAGAAATATTATAGGCAGTCAGATTGGGCTGGGCCCTCAAAGAAACCAGTGCAGAAGACCAAATGTAGGGGAGATAGACATCTCCTGTTGTGGGCCACACTTCAAGACAAAAGATCAAACAAATACACCCAACATCCTAAGGATCAAACACCAGGATTGATATTCTAAATATGTCTCTATCACCCTGAGGATGCCAAAAGGAGCCACTAACCTAACCCCCTATAGGCAAAGAGCCCCTGCTCTATATTCAAGCCCGCCTGCTATGTGACTCACTTCCCCATTTGTCCTGGATTTAATCAATTTTACCTGAGCATTATTGGTTGGTCATAGTTCTGTCTCCTGTCATGCCCACCTTGTGAGTTCCCATTTTTCCCCACCTTGGACCACCTCACCTTGTGGTTTTACTCTATAAAATTGTCCTCGGCAACCCACTCAGGAGCCCTTCTGTCTGTCTCTCAGAAAGAAGCTTTCTTTCTCTCAAGAAATATATTCTGCTCTTAACCTCCATTGTTGCTAAAATTTATTCTTCAATTTTAGAGAACATGAACTCGTACCAGACATCTAGTAGGCTGGGAGATTCTTTTCCCTATAACACTATAACTTGTTGACAATACTTTAGTGTATGCTGAACCCCAAGTGCTACTGAATACAAAATATCTGGCATGGTTTCCTGACATATAGTTAAATATGTGCTTTGCTGAAGAAACAATAATACTATATGTGTTTGGGCAAGCATAGAATGGTCTGAGTTTCACAGATTAAAATATACACTCTGACCCATTAACTTTGAGTTAACCTTGAGTTTTCAGGACCTAGTCTTCATGCTCATGTGGTCATTTCTGTCTCTGATATGTGATAGTTTTGTGGAAAGTTTGGGCTGAGAGATTGTTAAAAGCGTTTTTGGTCCAACCCCAGGCTCCAAAGGCCACCAAGTCATCATTAGTGCCTTTGCTTATAACTAGGACAACAGTAGAGGTCACCTAGGTCTCTGTCTCTAAAATAAGACTACTCATTTAAATTCAATAAAACATTTCTATTAGTACACATTTGTGATACATAATGACTACACTCATTGTGGGGAGTTGGTATATTGGTATGTTAGTCATTTAAATTCATATGAAAATCGAGGCCATAACATGATGGCTGGACAGAATTAACCAGAAAATAGTGTAGGCCAGCTCAGGCTCCAGTTTTTAACCCTCCTGATGAGACAGGTGAATGCCCTGATGGGATAAAACAGAGCAGATACAGAACAGGAAGAGGAAGGACAGGAATGCCCAAGCTTCCGGGCTACAGCACCTCTGCTGACTCAGTCTCAGTGCCCTCAAAGTTGCTGAGGTCAAGAGTGGGAGTCACTAGCAGAGCTGGGAAAGGGCTGTGCTCAGTCCCACTGCACCATTTCTGTGAAGTCTGCTGCATGATTCTATTTCTTAGTGCCCTCATTTGTGGTGGAGTCTAGTTCTTCTTCCCATTGTCAGCAGCTTGAGCAGATTCAGAAGCTCAAATACTCTGCAGACTTCACTTCTCAAACCATAGTTTCCTCATCAGTAAATTATCAAGGCAGAACTAGCTGCTTTCTGAACGTCTCTAGGTATTTTCAAGGCAGAAGGGTGTGATGTAGTAGGTAGACTGAAATTTCTAGTGGTTTCCCAACTTCAGGCCATGGAAGGCCTGTTTTGTTTTATTTTGTTTTGTTTTCCCCTGCTGCTTATACTTAGGGTTTTCTATAAAAGGGTCTCTGCTTACTCTTCTGATAAGCCTTGTCTCTGTCTTCCTGCCCCTCCCATAAGGAATAAGGAAGCAAAGAGATGGGGGAAGGGAGACAGGCCAGCTGCATGGAGATAGGCATTAGAATGCAGATTATGGCTTGGCACAGAAAGCCTGTGGATGCAGATAAAGAAAAGCACCCTAATAATATGAATGTCAATGAGATAATATTGATAAAACTATATTCCTCTGAAGAAAGGTATTGCATTTATAATCATTTTTGCAAAAACAGTTCCTCTTACAGTGATGTCTATCTTTGTACCCTTCTCTTAGAGAGCTCCACATTAGTAACTTCATCCGCTAGGTTTGAGCTAACATCTTGCTTCACCTACCACATGTTTTCCATGACCTGTGCCTATGCAAGAGTATGGTTTCACATCTAGTGAAGAGCTGGACCACATGACCCTGCAGGATTAGCTTGTGTTTTTTTTCTTTTTTTTGGCGTGTGTGTGTGTGTGTGTGTGTGTGTGTGGTACCTAGCTGACTTTTAGGTCTCTGCTGCTGATTCTGGGCATTGTTCTATGCAGCCTGAACTGGTATGGTCCTGGTGTACCAAACCTGACAGTTCTGTACACCACTCTTTGAGTTGTTGTTGTGGGAAGAGCTGAGGATTTCAACTCATTTTGGGATGCAGACTGGGAGACATCAAGGAAGCAAATGTGGTCCTTGTGAGATTCTTCACTGATGGCAGAGCTGGGAATGGCAAGTCTGCCAGGGTACACAGCACAGTACAAAGGCCTCCAGCTTCAGAGTTCAGATATGATAATTTGAATCCACCTGCCTATAAACTCAGTTACTAGCTGGGTAATCTCAAGCAAGTTACTCATTTTACCTTGTGGAGCTGTAAAAATTAACATACAGTTACATTTGCTATGATGTTTTTTATTGTGTTGGCCTCCTAAGTCATGCTTCCCATTATCTAAAATGGGACAAACATTTTGGCTAAATCCACTGTCATGAGCCAAGCTAGTGCAGTCTTAGTAACTGTGCCTCTATTTCTAGTTCCATCAGTGCTTTGCTAGGGAGGTCAAAGAAGTTAATTTAATCTCTGGCACCTCAGGGTTCTCATACTATCAATACATCACCTGAAATATTTTTAGAAGAGATAACAAATAAACAACCCTATAATGCTGTTTAAAAACATAGATAATTCACTTATCCATGTTAACTGAGGATAAGAATCGAATAGATAAGTGCAATCTACCAATAATCCTGAAGCCTCATTAGGTTAAACACCCTTTAATGTCCAACTAAGGCTGAACACAAGGCATTAAACTGACTTGTCACAGTTAATCCTTTTCCCATTCCTTTCTCTGTTCCACGGTGGAAAACTATGAATGCTAAACCTGTTCTGGAGCTCAACCAGAGGGGAGAGATAATCAAACCTTGAATGATCCAGATTTGTTATAAAGTACTCCCAAATTACTAACCAGTAAAAGAAGTCAGTAAAGTCATATAGATTTTTTTCAATTAATAGAACATAACTATAGACAAGGCAGAGAAAGCAAAGAAGTTTTGCAGATTTAGAAAGGACTTCTCTAAGAATCATTTAGTCCAATCACTTCATTAGTGAATGAAGAGAGGAAAGAATTTCAAGTCTAAGTCCTGATGGAGAAGAGGATAGCAGCATGAATGGACATTGAGTATTGATGGGAAGCAATGGTAAGAACAATGAAGAATTTAAGAGAGAACATTTGTCAAAGTGTCCCTTTCAGCCATTTCCCATACATACAGTTTACTATTTATCTTTTCATCTCTATAACTTATAGGTAGTGGGAGGTATAATGATATAGTACTGAAATATTGTTTTATTATCAAAACAACTTTAATAGCTTTAATGAGACTTTCTGAGTATCAGAGTACTGTGAGTGTCCCAGCTAAAACAAACAGAGAAATACACAAAGCTTTTTTCCTAAGTGACAGGTATGCTAACCAGACCTGGCTGAGCAGTGGCATTCTAAGACTTCCTTTGATCCTGGCTTCAGTTTCTCAAAGCTCAGCCATTCTCTACTGCTTGGTAGGTGGGGAAGAATACTCGGGCTCCCAGGAGAATGCTCTCCACACTCACCCATGTCATATCCCCCCCTTGTTTTTAATGTGGTCTAATGTTTGAGGCTACGAACTGGCCTGTCTGCTTCAAGTGGATGTAAGTCTCCTGAGCTATGCCCAATTCCCATGTGAAGATTCAAGTTCTGTCCAGCAAGTTCTGCCATTATTTGGGTGATGACTTCTCACAGAGATCCCATAATGACAGAATTGGAACAATTCTCTAGCTTTACTCCAAACTTTCTATCCTGCCATTTATCTATCATAATCTCCTTCTTTGCAATTCCATCCAGACCTTTAATCAAATTCAGGATTCTTCCCCTCTGAGCTTCCTTTGAAAGTTTATCAACCTTTTGGGAACTGAGGTCTTTATAAGCCAATGTAACAGTCCCAATTTAATCTTGTACTGCTATAGAGAAACGATTATCTCTGAAATCTATTTCTTCATTTTGCCATTGTGCCATCCTACTGTGCCCTTACAGAAAAGATTATGGTACCAATATCCCTCAAACAATGACACAGGCTGTTTCTGCAAATATGATCAGTAACCCATGCCAGGGCATTTATACACATTCATTAATAAGCCCTTACAATAGTCCTATTAATTAAGCATGTTGTTGTGATCATGTGGTTTGCAAAGTTAAAACAGTTAACACCTTTCACTGAGTTCTAGTGCCAAAGAATGGTGTAACTGGCTCCCTGATTTAACCCTGGGCTGGCATTTTCAACTTTTCACCACCAAGGAATCCTAATTTTCTTGCACAGATTTTCTTACATTAAATGGGCATGTTTCAAAGGTACCCAATTTTTTCAGTTAATCAAAGCCATGTATTAACAACTGCTCATCAGAGTTACTGAGTTACTCAACTCAGAGACAAACAAAATGCTATTCAGGTGGCAGGTGAAATTTTATGGTGGATGAAATAAACAATTCCCCATGGTCTTTTATAAAGCATTAAAATGTACCTTTCAAGATCCCTGGGGCCTGTGTCTGCAGACTGTGAACCATGGGGCCAAAATTTTTTCTCAGTCCTCTGAAATTTTTCATTCTGAACTGGTGAGCTGGGAGCAATCATTCACACCTGGGGCTGGTACTATATACCTTGACCCTACTTCTCCAACCTGGAGTGGATCCTAGGGTGGGAAAACACTTCTGTACTTAAGGGCCTCTTCTCCAGCCACATCTTGGTACCCTTCACCATGGTCCTTAAAAAGTTATCTTATAGAAAAACAAAGATCTTTTGTTTAATTTTTATTTCTGCAAGATTTAAGTATTCTATGAAAACAATATGAACAGAAGAAGAATGCTTCTTTTAGATACTATGAGGTCAAATATATCAGTGAAGGTCAAATTATGCAGATGTAAATCTGAAGAACGTATACCGAATGCATGTCCTGGTTTATACATTCCATAGCAAGCACATTTTATATATTGGGTGGCTACCTAGTAAGAGTTTGTACCTACAGAAACTATCAAAGAGAAATGATATGCTTTAAAGTATATTTCTTCCAGGGCTCCAAAAGCTTTACAGGCAGTATCCTATTCAGCCCCCATGCTTCTGTTATAAAGGGAAAATACAGGGGTTAATGGAATTATTAAATGGTAGTTCTCAAGTACCCTTTCCCACACACTATGAGTCAGCTACAATCTTAATTCAAACATAGGATTATTACAATATTGAGGAAGTATGATAGTTCCTGAAGCCTAAAATAAGAAAGGTGACTTTGATAAAATGATTAAGAGCGTGTTGGCAGGATGAATAGAAAATGGGCTTTAAAATGATCACTTTCTATATTTATTTAGCTAAACTGATATTCACATGTGTATATACATGAATGTATGTTTATCAATAGGTATATACATGGATGTACAGATACACATTTTAGAAAGAGATCTGTGTATTTGAAACAAATCAAGTCGTTATGCACATATATATACTATTAAAAGTGCCTTCATCTTATATTTTGGGTGGAATTATCCTTTTACTAAACATTTACTGTATATAAGTATGGCGTAGACTTTTTTTGGCGACTCAGTTACAAAGGGCATGGCTGCTACTCTTGTACTACCCAATATTCAGAATAGTGCCAGACAATGCATTCAATAGCTATTTGCTGAATAAATGAATATTTTATATTACACATGACAAAAAATGTTGAAGTCTCAACAAACCTCATACAGATGTTTTGGTTGCATTTTATTTATTCATTTATTTTATTTTTTTGTGGCACCAGGGATCAAACTCACAACCTTGTGTCTGCCAGACAGGCCCTTAAACCACTGAGCCAAACTCCCAGCCCTAGTTTTTTGAGGCAGGGTCGCACTCTGTAGCTCAGGCCGGCCTTGCGCTCACGTTGTAGCCCAAGCCGGCCTCGAACTCACAACGCTCCTCCTACTTCAGCATCCTGAGTGCTGGGATTAAAGGTATGTGCCACCGCGCCTGGCTTTTTGGTTGTGTTTTACTAATAACTTTAAATGAAAAGAATTTGAAAAAAATGTTCAGCAAAGTTGGCTTCATTAAGTTTTGATTCAAAAGGGATAGTTTTAGGGGGAAATTTCCATGATATGAGGAGATGAGAGCTGAGAGATTTTATGACAGAAACAGTAACAATGATGATAGTGATAAAATAATAATGGCTTTGAGAACACAGGCATTAAATGCATATTAATAGTTGGGGGAGGTATTTCAAAGAAAATGAATACCTTGAAACATTACAAGGGGCAAACAGAATTTGGTCCCAGTGAGAGCCAATGTGTTCTGCTGAAAAGTACAAGCCACAGCATTCTGCTATTAAAGGGCACAAGGGGACATGTCTATGGAGAGCTAAGTTAAAGCCCACTTGGGAAAAAGGTGCCTACCCACACAGGCAAATTATCTCCTCTGGGGCAGGCCAGGAAAATGTCCATTCACTTCATGCAGGTAGACACACTTGTCCCAGGAGACCATTTTATTTACTGCTTCTTCCTATGGGATCAGGCTCATTTGTTTTTATATCTCAAATCTACGTGTATTTCTTGCTCACACTGTGTGTGTTATTATAAAACACCTTTCAGCATGCCATCAGTAAAATGGAGTACTCTAAACAAATGTTCTCTTAGGGCAATAACTCTTCAATATAAACTGCATTTAATAAAACTTGTAGTGATTCTAAAAAGAAAAGGGTGAGGCATACTCAGAGAAAATGTTTTGAAGAAACTTGCAATTAATATTTTAGAAGACATTTAGATTCCACAGATTCCTCCTAGCTGTTAAAATGTAAGAGCTTTTTCAAAACTGTATTCCTCTTTTATTACATCCTTAATTAAATTAATTTATACAGTGAATGCTCTAATGATATTGCTGTAGATTTTCAATCAAAAAGCCTCATTGCTAGAGACAATATGTGTTAAGACCTTGGGAAAAAACATGACATAAGGCATGGTGCTGTCACTGGTAGAAGGACATTTGGCCCTGACATTGGATTATTGAAAATGTCTTGGTTTTTCTGTGCTTCAATCAAAGTCTTTTATTGTATTTTACTTTTTAATTGAGCTAAATTAGGTTAATGAAAACAAAATAAATCTTTCAGATTGCCTTTAGAAGGATTTCTTTCTTTCTTGGACACATAATGGGAGACAATGACATATCTACTAAACAATCCCACCACTTGGTCTTGCCTATATGAAACCCTTAATAAAGGAGACTGTCTTTAAGCACAATTTGCTACACCATCAAAGCAGAGGCAACCAAAATTTGTTCATGATTACAAAAGGCACAGCTGTGGAAAATGGCAATCTAATGATGCTGAACCCAATGGTTCATTAAGGGTTCCAACCTTTGCAGCCAGCTAGCCATATTCCCTTCAGGCTATGGGACCACTACTAACCAGGATTTTGAGGGTGTGTGTGCATGTGTGTAAAACTGGTATTCTGTCACAACTAGAAAAGCACAAAAGCATAAAGCAAGTATGTACTAATTGCCTATCTGCTGTCCATCCTCATGGTGAGACCAACTAGGAGCCTCATCAGGCTGCATCTTAGCTATTTTATGCCAACACCTAGCTAAGTGACTGGCTTGGAGCACACACCCAATAATCATTTGTGATTTATTATTCTCACAAAATATCAGTAATTAATTTGCATTGTACCTAACATTTAATCTGTAGCTTAAGCATCAAGTAACCTTTTCTAGAGGAAAACTTTATCAAACCAAGCAAATGATTTTTAGCTTCTCATTCTTGGCTTTTTGTGTGGAGATGTTGAATTTGCTCCTTTTATTTGTAGTATATTTCTAAGATTTATGCTAAACATTTCAGAACATATAAAGATCCAGTGTCTTAGTTACAAAGTAAGAGGCAGGCTTGAGAAATGTGTCCCCAATCACTTTTCACTGATCAATAAGGCCCTGATTCCTCACCTTAATCCCACCACCCTTCCCCCAATGGCCCAGTTAAAGGTCTCTAAAACACAGAATGAAAAGGAGTGTACTTTTAAATCAAAACCAAAGAGCAGACACTTTCAACTACACATAGACAGTCCTATCAGCTTGTTTTCCCCTCCTGTGCTAACCATGGTCCTTGTTTCCCTCAAGATAGGAAGATAGCACGTAAAGGGAAAAGCAAACTTCTAAACATTAATCAAGTTTGGTTGCATGATAAAAGTTCCTTAAGATACAAAAACATCAACTGCAAAAGAAAAGTGCACTGGAAAAAAAAATCAGCACCATTTGATCTTGTTATAAATGGAAAGTTTTGGACACTTTAGAAAAAAAGGCAAGTGCCTTTTTAATGGATTTTATCTGCAGGAAAATGATTACAACCAGAAAAGCTTTAAAGTGTCAGCTGGTGATGCATTTTTCTTTATCCCTTTTATTTTTATTCAGAAGGAAATTGAAGGCATATGGCAAAGTGCATCATTAATTTCTTATTAATTTCATAATATGAAGGCAACCAGTTAAAATAGTAGTGCTACAATTTTAAATTACCGAAGTCACTTGGTATTTAATGAGAGATTTAGCACAGCAGGGGTTTTGTTAAATTAAGTTATGCCTTCACATCACAGTGGGAAAACAGGTGTATATTGGTTTAGAATTATGGAAATGTTGACGAATTCCAAGGCTTGTAATCAAACAGCAAGGCTCCCTGTAATATTTTTTTCCTCGAGAATATTCATTAATCTTTTATGTCTGGTCCCATTTCTTCTTGTCCACCAAAGGCTCACAGCTGAAAGGCAACCACTTTCATGTTTTTCTTGCAGCTGTTAAGGGTGGTGTTTATCAGATAAAGCTGCACATAAATGCGAGATGTGGAACTCTATCCCCATTTACCACATTTGAAACAGCAAATGGAGCAAGTGTATACATTGGAAAAGCTATGAGCCTTACAAATTAGATCTGACTTTTCAAACTTTTGTTTAGCCTGCCTCAAGTAATTGGGCATATGAAATTGAATTGGCTAAAAAGAAACCAAGAAACAATCTATCCATCATCTTTTTCCAATTCCCAAATTATTGCCCTTAATAATGGGTCTCCAAAGCCATCACTTCTAAATTTCACATGCAGAAGTTTTAGGAAGAGGAAAGAAGTACGATATTTAAAAATACATATGGGAGGTGTTATTTATTTGCCAAGAAAAGGGTCAGGATAAGATATCCCAGACAGAAGCATACTCATTAACCTTTCTATGTATTTCAACATTCCCTGTTCAAATTAACTCTGTGTTTCCAGAAATCATCTTCTCACAGGAATAGGGCATGCAGGGAGCTGTGATTTTAGTATAGAGAATGCATCAAAATTTACCAAGCTTTGTTTGCTGGCTGCTCCTCAGACAAAGGATTACTATTAAGAACATATAAAGAACTCAAAAAAATCAGTCTTCCCAAATTTAAAGACCCAAACCAAAAATTGACAGCTGAGAAAAATACACACTTCTCAGATGAAAAAATACAAACAAATAAATATATGAAAAAATGTTTAGCATTACTGATCACTGGAGAGATGCAAATTAAAACAACATTGAGATTCCACCTCACCCTGGAAAGAATGGCTATTAAGAAATCAACCAATAACAAGCCGGGCATGGTGGCACACGCCTTTAATCCCAGCACTTGGGAGGCTGAGGTAGGCAGAGTGTTGTGAGTTCGAGGCCGGCTTGGGCTACAACGAGAGCACAAGGCCGGCCTGAGCTGCATAGTGCGACCCTGCCTCAAAAAAAACCAGGGCCGGGAGTTTGCCTCAGTGGCTTAAGCGCCTGTCTGACAGGCGTGAGGTTGTGAGTTCGATCACCGGTGCCACCAAAAAAAAAAAAAAAAAAAAAAAAAAAAAAGAAATCAACTAATAACAAATGCTGGAGTGGCTGTGTGGCAAAAGGAACCCCTCTCCACTGTTGAGGGGAGTGTATACTGGTGCAGCCACTATGGAAATCAGTGTGGAGTTTCCTCAAAAATTAGGATTGGAGGTCCCATTTGACCCAGCTATTCCCCTTCTCAGTATCTTCCCAGAAGAATTAAAAACATTATATCACAGTGATATATGTGCACCCATGTTTATTGTAGCATAATTTGTAATAGCTAGACCTTGGAAACAACATAATGCCCATCAACTGAGGAATGGATAAAAAAAGATGTGGTATTCTTATACAGTGGAGTACTACTCAGCCATAAAGAAGGATAAACTGAAGACCTTTATAGGTAAATGGATGCAATACTCATAAGTCAAATAAATCAGACACACATGTGTAAACATCACTAGTATGAGAAGCTGAAAGCAACTATACATAAAAGATAGTTCAGATAGTTATACTACTGATTTAACTCATTGAAGAGAAAGGTTTGTGCAAGTATTGTTTGGCAGATTAAATGAAGATGTCTTGTACTCTGAGTAACTGATTTGAAGATAACAATATGCAATGTATATACCATTGTTACCAACTAATTGTTGTGTTTTGAAATTTTGTTTCATTTCTTTTCTCTTAAAAATAAAATAATTAACCAAGCTTTGCATTTAGTTAAAATATGATGCCATCTGGCACCAAGCTGTATTATACCTTAAATGTTAAATAATGCTTCATCTCAAGTAATTTTTTAATACACCCAGGAGGAATTTTGTGTGTTAATTGTTGCAAAGCATTTATTTTTAAGAGAAGGAACATAAAGTGGTCATTGCACTTAACTAGGAGCCTGGAAAATAAAAATTAATGTCCTCAATTGTTGGCTGGACCAGTAAATATTTGCCATGATTGCTTCATTCAACAATGTGACCTAAAACTGTAATCTTGGAGGATTACACTGGAAAAATTCCATTTATGTGGAGAATGAAGCTGAAATACTACTACTTTTTTAAAAAGTCACTAAGCAAAGCATTTAGACTTAATAAAAGCAACCTTACTAAAAATCACCTTGGAAGTTTCAGGGAGAATTAAATAGGGAGGGATCATTCTGGTACCACACACTTATTTTTCTTTTTTTTCCCTCTCTCTCTCTCTCTCTTTTTTTTTTTTTTGATTTGCTCTCATAAAAAGAGAAAAACCAAAGTGGCATGTTACAAGATCAAGGGTCATAATTTATTAGTTGAGTGATTAAAAAGCTTAAAATTCTGAAAACATTTTATTGAGCATTTTCAATTATAAGTACAAAGTTTTCAATGGTTTCTGAGTGTATGGGAATAAAATACATATGTGTGCCCATGATGGTATGCATATGTATGTACACACATATTTTAGCGTATGAGTACAAAGATAGATAGCTGACACAAAGTTAGAAATGCACCACGAAAACATGATGGGCATTCTTTTATCTTGCTTTTACTAAATCAAGCTTCAATAAATTCACTGTCACTGCACTGTTTACACCCAGTTCCTTCATTAGAATCAATGCACATCATTATGATACTGAATGAACTCACCACTGATATCTAGGAAAATACAAAAACAACATAAGGAAATTTATACTTGCATGCAGTATATAAAAGTGCCACAAAATCCCTTAAAATAGTTTATTCTGATAAAGTTGCTCTATGCAACATCAGTTCATTTCTAGTGTATTGTACTAATCATCAAATATTACTAGGAAGAAAATGGAAAAAAAATACTGTAAGCTTTATATTTTCTGTTCTGTAGCAACATGAAGCCACAAATTGGATATTAAAACATTGACTTTGTTAACCACCATTGACTGTTTAGAAATCATTAGGAGGCTTAATATTATGGCTGTACAGGGTACATTTTGTTCTTTCAAAAGAAAATCTAAAGACTAAATTTGAAAAGGCGCTCCTGGTGAGTAAAAGCTTTTCCTTTTCCATTTGCTTCACTTGTGTGTTGGGTTTTTTTTTTTTTTCCCTTTTAAAATCTTAGCCCACCCAAAAGTCTTTGGCAGTCACTATACCCAGTGGGGTCACTCTGATTTTCTAACCAGGGGACATGCTATTTGAGAGCTCTTCCCATCAGTGTTAATGCCAGTGCTTCTTTATGGGCTGGCCAGCTGGTTTGGCTGCTGTAGGGAACAGAGGGGTCAGCACACCCCTCAAAAGACCAAAGTAATTTTTGGCACTAAGAACCCATAACTAGAACCTTCAGTTGAAAGGACCATTTTCAAGCAACAAAGTGATTTTGGTACAAAAGTAAACCGACTCACCCCAGGTAAAGTTTTAATATTGTGCAGTGCATTCTGGGCTTCAAGTGCAGCTTTTCTTGTATAAAATGTTACGAAACAACAACCTACAGAGAGAAATGAAAAGATTTTAGAAACTTCTGTGAATGCTTTGCTTAGATATAATGGAGACTGTGGCGAACAAATAATCTACTTAAAAGGATGCACAATTTAAAAATAATGAAGTGCATGAGAACAGTAATAACAACATCTCAAGCATTTACACAGTGCCTTTCATCCCAAATCACATCTGTTAGCTTTACCCACGCTGGATATCAATTCATAACTCTGTGTACCAACTATGTGGAACACAGTTATTCAAGCATGAGGTGGAGGTGGTGGTGTGAGGGTGAGGTGTTAATGGGACTTGTCACATAGCAACTACATGAAGAGAAGTATTTAATCAGTAAAAATATCATAAACTTACAGTAACTAATTTTCTTAAAGGGTATCTCTAGAATATCACACTTTGAAAGCACTTTCTAACTTTAAAGGTTTAGACAACTGGATTATAAGTTTCTTAAAAGCGAGGATATTCTTTTTTATCTGCACCATAGTACATAATGCAAAGTTCTATAAAATTGACTACTCAATGCTTGTTTGCTACAATGAAAGGCTGTGTTTTAGCCAAGTTAAAAATTAAGTTAAAATCTAATGAGTATGTGACAACTCTGGCCTGTGTAGTAAGTATGGCTGTGGCACACCTCTGGATTCCTCATTTCCAAGAGCCTGTGGAGTACCGGCCAATGCCCCTGCAGAGCAGGGCAGAGATACCCTCTTTCTAACCAACTTCTTCCTCAAAAGATGATGTTGAAACCTTATACCGTTCCTTCAGTGTTTTGAGGATGGCTGTCTCTTCAGCTTACAAGGACACTGGTTAACAATATTTTAACAGGCATGTAGTTTCATAGCACTATCAGGCTTGGGAAAAGGAAGTAAACGAAAACTTTAGAAAATTAAATAGAAAAGATGCTGCCTTTGATCTGGGTAAGTTGGGGATGAGGAAAAAATGGAGCAAGGCACTCAGCAAAACTGTATATACTTCAACTCGGCTTTAGTAAAGGGTCCTAACACATCGAGCCAGAGAGGGATGGGATGAGCTTAAAGGCACACTCTTTCTGCAAGCACAGAAGACAGCCTGAGAGAAGTGTGCAGCACTTAGGCATCAGCATTGCCTGTATTTAAGGAATGCTGCAAATATGACAAAAAGCAGAACAAAATAACACAGTTGCAGGCAGGGAGTAGGCGTTGCAAGCCATCATAGATTTAATTACACACTGGCATTCTGAGTTCTCAACATACAAAATTCATTCAGTGGGGTAGGGTAAAATCAAGCACGATACCATTTACACAGCCTTCTTAAAGACATCTAAGATGCTCCCTCCTCATTTGGAAAGAAAAAATAAATGTAGAACCTTTTGTCTTATACTTGGTTCAGTCAGAGTCTACCAACATTAAAATATTAAAAACTTTCATCTTTTGGACAAAGCAGAGTCTGACCCTAGTTTCCTGGCATTATCCAAGGATCAGAAACCCTTCAAATGTATCATCTGAATGATGGAGGGAAATTAAAATTATGAAGTTTCTGAAGCATCATAGATGGAGAGACTGACCATTTGTATGTGATCTTTATTTCAGCTATTTTTACTTCTTTGACAAAAGTCCATTTGGCCATGTTGCTTGACAGGAGACCTTTTACTGAACTGATCAACTAGTTATCTGAGCTTCATTGGCACAATGAAAGCCCCAGAAAAGCTGTAAGAATTACTTATAATCAAGGAATAATTTTAAGCAAGAAATTTCCAATTTCTAGTAACCTATCATAATAATTTTTAGAGAGAAAAAATATAAAACATGCAATACTAGACTTAGTCCAGAAAGTAAAACTGGAAAAGCTTTCTAAATGCTTCTAGCAAACACTCTCAGTACATTCTTTCACTCTTCTAAGCTGATATGGTTGGCTTCTAGATAAGGATGTAATTAAGAAGTCCTGAATTTCAACTTCATTTAATAATCAAAGCTTTGAAAAATAAAATCTGACTCTTTCAATAAGATGACCTTTGAGGGGTGATACACTTTAAAAAAAGTGATGAACAGTGTTCGCTTTGCTGGAAAGAAGGTAATTTAGAAAGAGTGAAGCTCAGGAATGAAAAACATGCTCAGAGTCAAGAATGCAAAAACTGCTCAGTGTGATAGCACAAGCCTGTAATCCCAGCACTTGGAAGGCTGAGGCAGGAGGATTGCTGTGAGTTTGAGGTCACTCTGGGTTACATTGTGAGTTTAAGATCAGCCTGAACTACATAGCAAGACCTTGTCTCCAAAAAAAGAAAAAGGATAAAATAAATAAATAAGTAAATAAATAAATAAATAAACAAACAAACAGAATGAAAAAACTTAGGGTCAAGAATGAAAAGTATAGCTTGGCTTAAAAGAACAGAAAAATGAAAGGAGATTGAAAATGGGAAGCTAAATACAACGAGAAGACAACAACAACAACAAATGATGATAATGTAAACTGAGGAAACTGTGTGCCCCTAGTGTTGGGCCAACATGAAGAGCTTTGACCAACATACAGAGGAGTAAAGGAAGCTCTCCTATCTTGGTCACCCGAACTAACTCCCTGCTGTTTCTCACTACCTAAAAGCTCATGAGGACCACTGATCCATGTGCTACTTAAGTATCAAAATGGTACCACTGGGGAAGGAGACGTTTAATTGCTTTTAGCTATTTACATCTTGGTGCGAATTTGACTATTTAAAGTGCTTCCTTCATAGAAAAGTTTTTTTTACTGGTGGGTTTGGTTTGGTTTTATTTTATTTTATTTTATTTTTTTTTTTTTGAGGAAAGGTAAGTTTGAAGCTAGTATCTGGGCAGTTATAGACAAGCAGGAAAGGAGGGGAAAGGAATGAAGAGAGGCGCCTAATATATAGAAGATGGGAATATCCTATCTTCAGCTCCTTCCAATTTCACCCGAGGTTCACTCTGCCTGTGGAAATATGGCAGTGCAATCAGAGACTGATCACTACATTTCCTTTTCAAATGACATACAGCTCACAATCCTGTAACTATATATCCACTTAAACACAGAGTCTTTAAGAGTATACTGGGCTGGGATTTAGCTCAGCAGCACAGTGCCTGCCTGGCAAGTGCAAAGTCTTGAGTTCAATTCCTGGTAACAGGAAAAAAAAAATGTACCAAGATAATGTCTAGTTTTAGTGTAGCACACAGGAGAATATCCTAGGTAACATGAGTGACAGGCTTCCTTCACTGTTTGCTCATTTGCTCCCAAACAACAGGTCAGCTCCATTAGTGCTATGCTTGGAAAGTAAGCTTGGAACCATTGTGTGAATTCAAAAAAGGGGTCCTATCTTAAGTGGGCACAGCCTCTTACCACAGTTCACAGCTTGGGGAGCAGAGCCCAAGTTACATTTTTGCTCCTATTTGCAGCTTGTCACATTCTCTGTATATTAGTTAGCTCTAATTTCATTGCCTTTAATCAGTGAATAATAGCCAAGTCTAAAATCC
The DNA here is from genome assembly GCA_004363535.1 of Dasyprocta punctata. Taxonomy (NCBI): domain Eukaryota; kingdom Metazoa; phylum Chordata; class Mammalia; order Rodentia; family Dasyproctidae; genus Dasyprocta; species Dasyprocta punctata. The sequence goes on from RJWM01000663.1 coordinate 61,737, forward strand.
TTCACCCCACCTTAAAGAACCTATGTGGATATTTCATCATAGTGTTTCATTCAGAATAATTTTTAAAATTTAAAAACTTTAAAACGTACATGGTTAAAAATGACTTATCTTGCATTTGGCGTGCATAATAATTCACTTAATTAAAATAGTGTTTGGGTATGTTATCTTAAAATTTGTAGAGAAAATACAGACCTCCAAATTTAAAGAGTCACTTTAGAAGCAGCAGTTAGTGTTTCTCCACTAATGGGACTCTGATTGGTACATTTCCAGGATCAGGTTGTATCGGAAAGACTGGTGGTTCTATGAGTACTATGCCAGACAACAGTCATAGTTTCTTTTTTTTTTTAACCTATATTCCATGATTTCTCTTATAAAATATAAATATAAAACAAGTAAAAGATAACAAGAAACAGGAAAATAGATCTTTTGCAAAAGGTAAAGGGAAGAAAAAAGAATTAAGTTGTGTTATGTACATGTATCAACTCCCCATGATGAACGTCACCATTGTGTACTACAAACATGCATTAATAATGATTAAAAATCCACCTATCATTAAAATATACACTTAAAATCAGATTCATTGACCTGCAGAGAATATTGCAACAGAGAAGATAGGAATATCGTTATTTGCCCTTGTATGGTAACAAGGCAAAAGGCCAGGGAGCAACTATAGATCCTAGAAAAACCATAAAGGCTCAACAAGCATGAAATTTTCTTTCTTGCTGGCCCTAACTGAAAGTACAGCTGTTATGGGAACCACCTGTCTCTTAGATTTCCCCACGCCAGCTGTAACTCAGGTCTGAACTATACTGGATTCATTTCCAGGTCAGCTGCAACACCAGATGGCTCAGCCCTTGGATTCAGGGGACACGATTCCCTCCTTCTGCAGGTTCTGTTTCAACATCAGTGTGAGGTGGGTGGTTAAACATCTACAATACCCAGATGCTCTTCAGTGGTCAGTGGCTGCAACACATATCAGAGGGACCAGTCCCTCAGGCTTGTGTTCATGTCAGGAGCCCACCCTTTCATTGCTGTCCGTGCAGTACAGAGAAAAGAGGCTTGTTCTACGGGTTTTTTTTTTTTTTTTTTAAAGAGTGACTGGCCAGGGGACTGTCGGGTCAGCAGAGGCTGATGCAGTTTGTTGAGTCAGGTGTTTCAGCAAGTCTCAGTCCTCCTATTTTTGCTTAAGCTGGTAATTTTTGCTGCTCCACATTTTCCTAGTTTGTTCATTTGACACTAATAAGCACTTACACTTTACAATTTGTGCCACCCTTATCCACTCATTCAGGAGTTTCTGCCAGGAGCAGCAGCCAAGTTAGAAAAGACAAATGTAATGTCCCATTCCCAGGTTACCTTTTGACATTCATGTTGCAATAATCTCAACAATCCACTCGGTTAGTAAAAGCCTTGAAAGTTGAAACAAACAAACAAAAAAACCCAATCACTTCTCATGTGTCCATTTATGAACCTCCCCCACATTACTCCTCACCAGGACTTTTAAAACTCACAGGTGAAATAGGTACACTGGTGAAACTTGACAGGTGTTTCCAGAATCCTCTGTCAGTCTCAGGTATACATAGAGCCTAACATTTCCACTGATGACTCCTTTTGTTGATCACCAAAAGATTCTGATGACTACACATACATTGGGGGGGGGGTGGGTTTTGTAATGCATTCAATCTTGCAGGCCACTAACATTGTACTGTGAATTAATTCTACTTTTGAACTTTGAAAATCTAGCAGAGCCCCTAGGGAGGGAACGTAGGACAAAGGATGGGAGAAAGATCCTGGGCACACTGTTAAGTAGGCCTTTATGAGGCTTCACAGGGAGTCTTGGGGCAGTCAGGAAATAGCAAGATGACTCTGGGCACTGAAGGAAGAATAGACACAGAAAAACTACCTATTTCCAACTTTCTCTGGGTCATCTCTTTTGTCTACTTCCTCACAGTTCCATCAGGGGCTTCTGGAGCCTTTTACTGCCCGAAATTGTAAGTTCAGCAATAGAGTTGCATACGTTCAGCTGGTAAAGCAACCTATAATCAGTACAATTCTGAGATATGATTATACCATCATGTATAGGAATCTCAAAGTGGCAATTCCCAGAGAGGCTGAGTGCTACATACTCCAAACAGTAGTTGGTGTATAACTATCTTTTCACTAATAGTTTCTGCTGTCATAAAGAGTTCCTTCAGGTATTTTGCTAGCTTAATTGCTGGATAATTTGAGAAAATGTTAAAGGTTTTTGTTGTTTCTGAAGATAAAGCCCCCAGTAACACAGGCCAATAGAACACACACACACTCCTTTAAAATCATAAAGAAAACACTCAAACTTATTGAAAGTCTAGTTTTAAAGTGATCAAGTAGATTTATACTCAAATAAACCATCTGGATTACCACAAATCTTTTCAAACGACAGTTGTTTTTCCTGAAAATCTTAACTTGGAAATGCCTGGTAATAATACTCATGGGGGGAAAAGTTTATTGCATGTATAAAGATAGCCAGTATATTGTGTGACTTGTCCTGATTCACGCAGCAATTTATTTACATTCTTTTCACTGCAGAGGGTAGTATAGACATAGCCCTAGAGAATGATACTACAGATTAGATTTTAAAATTAATTCTACTCTTATGAAAAATGACACCACACTCATTGAAGAAACTTCCACTGCAGTTTCTAAGCTTTACCAAATTGGGGAAAAACTGAACCAAGATTTGATGCTCTGGAGACTTAAAAGGCAGTTTTTGTTAAGCAGGTGACTACGGCACTAAGGCAATTTTTGTATTTTAAAGAATCAAAGTAGAAAGACAAGAAGTTGCTGACTTGAATGGTTTGCAGTTATTGAAATAGTTGCTCATCAGTTGCTAGGCGAGAATTTCAGATCACACACTAACAACGCACGCTCCTAACTATAGCAGATGACCCACACATGGCGGGGACAACTGAAACATGCCTCATGGCTCTCCTACAGCCCAGCCTGTGCTGAGGACAAAGTCTCCTCATAAAGTGCTCTCTTAAGTGGCAGAAAGTGCCTATTTGGAATGTTTGAGTTCTAATTGCTAATTCTTTTTCTAATCAGCAAAATTGTAAACAAGGAAAATTGTAGTGCACTTTTTAAAAAAAATACAAATAACTATAAAACTTGAGGGATGGGAACAGAAGGTAAAAAATGACTGTATAATTCTGTGGCTAAGGTGATAAAAAGAATTTTAGATTTGGAACTTCTAACATTGTGTATGAAATGGTTAAGTGAATGCAGAGGGGCTTTTCCAGGTCTTAAGGACATCTGACACCTCAAACATATGAAATCTACTTTGTTTTCTCAGTCTAAGCAAATAATTGTTTGAAAACAGCCACAGAAAGACAATTTAATGACTGACCCCTGTGCTTGGATTAAAAAGCAAAACAAAACAATAATCCTGGCACAAAATTCATTTCAAGATATATTCAATATTCATGACATCAACAAAGTCATCATGCTGTGAATTGAAAATTCCTTTACAGCCTGCCTTTGAATTCTAAGGGGCTGATAGATCAAGAGATGAAGGCCCTGGAAGGCTAAATTAGTGAACTTATTATGGTTTCTTCCTTTCTGTGAATGAAGCTCTCTTTTGCGCCCACATTTGCAAGCAAATCAGGTGTCTGGTTTACACAAGTGGAATTGCAATTGGGATCCTGGTTTCTTGTCAAGTCAGGAGCATGCAAGCCAGTTTAAGTCAAAAGAGGACATATTCCTCATATGCCATTTCCCTTAGGCTGTATTTTCTCCCTCAATCCTAGCCACTATGTGGAGAATTTAATACTATTTTTAGAGTCCAAAAGTTGCTGATCTGAGTGGTGCATTTTGTGTTCAAGTGAATCTCCTACATTGACAGCTTTAATTATTAATCACTGGGTTTACCCCTGGCAAGATCCCCTACTCTCAGTTTCTACAGAACATTGAAAGGTACAAAAACTCCCATAAAACCCCCTGAATCAAATTTTAAGGAAAACTTTTAAAAATGAGAGAGGGGGTCTAGAAGATAGCTACGTTTGAGAATCTTAAGGCAAAAGACAAGGACAAAATGTCATTCTTAGAAAGTACAAAGATACTTCTGGAGGCCATGTGGTATCCTGGAGAGTCACAGATGTAACCCTTTCCTCAGCCAAAAGTCTTCCCACCCAGGAGACCTGGATCTGCCAGTTAAAGTCACATGAGATGCACTTTTATTGACTTTTGGCCTTTGAGGCCTGGTGTCCTAAGGTGTTAATTCCTTCTGCTTTGTCCTGAACACACTGCTTGCTCTTAACATGTGCAAGATATGACTTAAAATGTGATACTGTTAATTTTACAAGATCCATTAAAAATTTAGTCTGTGAGCACGCTGAGGTATTTTTGCTTAGGACTTCTTTACTCTGGCATCTACCTGGATGGCAAACTAAGATGGCTGCAATGATATAAACTGAGAAGAAAGACTGAAAAGTTTGAAAAGAATGCCAACTAAAGCAAAACTAGTTAGCTAAAGGAAGAACTTGCAAGAAATTTTTTTTTTTTTTTTGCTTCCCTCTACCTCTTACTACTTTAAACCACAAACAGAATAAGGAAATAGAAGCTAAAATGCTATTGCTTTCTCAGGGTTTCTATGTAACTTCTGTAGAATCACAGAATTTTACAAGCTAACTCTACCAGCCTAACACTCTATGCCTTTCCATAGAGTGTGCCCCCTTACACAAGCAGGTAAGAGCAAAGGTAAAACCATTCCAATAATTACTAGCAGACTGATACCTTCCAAGTCAGTGCCTCACATATGGAGACTGTCCCCTGAATGTAGGTTGTGCCTTACTCTGAAAGACCCCCAAAACTACTTCAGATTCCTTTTATGTCACCTAAGTGACTTCTTTTAAATCTCATTTTAAATGTCTCTTCAATAGTAACCTAAGATAAATCTTTTTTTTCCTTAAAAGTAGGACTTTGCCCAGTATGAATGCTTCTTTTTGTAGAAATCAACTTTTAATGAAACTGTATCCAATTAACTGAGTTTTACAGAGTCTGAGGTAATTGGAACCCTGATGTAAAAAGTATTACTATTTGGCCACTACCTAAGAAGCAGAGAAACATTGATGCCATTCTGCTTTCAGTACTTGAATTAGGTGGAAACCACCATTTGAATTACCAAATGCCATCCTAAGAAACTCCTGGGGAACTTTCAGTGACAAAGCAGGGTCTACACTTCTTTCTCTGGCTGTCCAAGGCAGTGATCTAATGCTACTTTGACAATCCTGACTTGCTCCCCAGTAGGCTTACACCTAGACATCACATCTGAGCCAACCTCTCAGCCAGGAAAGGGACATAGATCTCATCAGGCTCCATGGCAACTTCATACCTTCCCTCAGGTTCTCCACCTGTCAAGCAGTGACCACACTTTTGATAACTGCCACAAAATCCAGGCCACTGGCCTGGAGGCTTCTCTTAGAAGAACTATTCTCTGATACATGCATATTCCTTGAAGAGAGGCACACCTTTTAATCTGCCAAGAAAACTAGAGTGGTTTTTTGTTTTTGTTTTTTAAACTTAGATTAGATCTACTGGATTTTCAAGTCTCCTGGAAAAGAAACTGAGGTTGGTCTGTGTACTGCAACTCTTCCTAACCAATTACTATACAAATTTCAACTAAGGCATGACACAGAGAAGAAATTGAGGACAAAATTATAGGAATCTGCTATTTCTTTTTTGCCTTTCTGAAATAAGTTATTTATGTGAAACCATTTCCCCTGTCTAATAGCTGAAGAAATATATAAAACCAAAGGTATCTTCTCAAGGTTCTTGTTGCATTCTTTAGCAACAACTGATGAAGGATCTTTTATGCATTTGTAACAGATAAAAATAAACCATACTGTAAATACTTTTAAAAATCTTAACACATTCTTACCAGTTTAAACCACTGGTGGTACATGCCTGACTGTCCCATTGGGTAGCATGGGACAGTCCCATTGAGTGGTACAAGTTACGTGATGGGACTGTCATGAATGTATAACTGTCATGAATGTGTTAAACTATGTACCAAGTTTTTGGTTGAAACTACGTAGGGTAAGTTAAACTGCATTCTGTTAACCAATGTGTATATTTCTATATGCATAATTATGTTGAAATAAAGTTTTATAAAGAAAAAAATTTAATTTTATCCTTTTCTTCACTCAGTTTAGCTACTTTCAGAATTCTCCTTCTCTGCTCTAAGCATCAGAAAGGTAAGTTTAAGGGTGAGGTGCACATTTATGAAGGTGACACAGGGGACCCTGGGAAGAAAAATAGTAGCCACCCTTTGGTACAGTAAGGGCTGTGTGAATTTTGGAATGAAAGGAAATAAGCAAAGAAAGGATTTGATTTCATTTTCTATTTTTTTAGATACTAATTCTAGGGAAATAAGGAGGACCATATTTTTCTTTAGAACTTCAGGATGAACATGACAAACCAGCTAGAAGCCAGCAGGACTGATCCAAAAGCTGGCCATCTCTCAGGAGTCTTCCTGATGAGGCAGAGACAGAGTCAGTGGGGATGACAACAACGCTCCTTCTGCAAAACAGGGTGAGCCAGGACACGATCACATGTATCAAAGAAGGCATCACAGGGTTAAATGTAGTATAAGGTAATTCTGCCTTGAATTCAATTAAAAGGGATTTAGTTTCCAAAATGCTAAAGGATCTCATTAGAAGGAAGCTTGTGATACAAGTTTATTTCATAGTGCAGATTCTCCTGAGGATAGGATGGCATTATAATTAGAAATCCAGAAGCAATGAGAGTAGGTTAAACTCATATCTATTTTCCTATGATTCTCAATATCAGCACATTGGGCTATTAGATGCTTCTAGGGCAAGCCAATTTCTTCAGTCCCAACTTCATTGTTCTGTTTATATGATGTATCAACATATACTTGCCAGACTAATAATACGGGGTGCCTATAGTTAGCTTAGATAAATCATAGCTTAGCCCTGTACCTTAACACTAATCAGTGGTATTTTAACTTTTTGTTGATCTGTGGTAGGTACCTCTGAACTCTAAAAGGGCTGTTTGCAATCTAGAATAGGATAAAGATATTTCTTATGAAACTGGAATAAGTTGTTACTTACATCTTCATTCTGACTCTAGTGTCTACAAAGTGAAATAGAGAGGCAAACCTATTGGCTACAGAAACCATAATATTATGTTAAAGTAAGGTTTGTACTTTAGACTTTTTCTTGTGATATATCACTTTGGAGAGTTAACACATAGGGCAATTATTATAAATACCTCTACCCCACTCCAAAAATATCTAGGCCACATTTCATGTGCATGTAGATCAGGGAGGGAGGTATTTTTATGTATTGTCTGGAATAGTGGAAATCATGTAAGAAATTTACTTCAGAGCCAAATACATGTCAGTTCCTAAATTCTCATGGCAAAGACTAGTACAGTTTTCAAAGTGATACCAGATATTTTTCTCCTGGGTTTTTCATAATGTTTTGTAGTGAGTCCAGAGTCAGTTGCCTCTTATTAGCATCTCAGACTGACCAGTTTGACAAATGATTTAACCTCTTTGAGCCTGATTCTTATTTATAACATGGGACTTAGTAATAGTAGTGATATCATAAGCTTATTTAAAAAGATAATTTATAAGAATGCATGACAGCTCCTGACATACACACAAAACGGTTTAATACATGTCAAAAAGTAGGTAACAATCTACTTTTTGAAATTTATCTTGTTTCTCTAAAAAGTTCTAAGCCCAAATGGACTTTACCCAGGTTCCTTTTAAGGGAGACAGGGACAGACTTCTGTGTTGCCCTAGTTTTATAACAGATGAAATTGAGAGAGGCAGCAGCACGGCAGCAGTGACAGGCATGCTACATGCTAAGCTGTCCCCAACCCACCACTCAGTCTCTGCTTGGAAAAGAGGACAAGGGAACATCTTTCCTACCAGATGACCACGAGTGCTTTAATAGGGCTGAGCATTGATTTTGTTGTCTTGCTTTCTGAAGTAATTACTTGAACTAGCAAAGATCAACCATTTGCATGGCCTTTGAATACTCTGAACATCTATTTACATGGCCTCTAAATAGTCCATCAATTTTAATGGAATCCTTTTGATTGACTTTTCTATTCAGGGTATAACAAAATTTTCCCCAACTGTGCAATGGTATTCCTTCGAGAGGCACAAGTTCCCTAAAATAGTTGAAATCAAACCTGTTGCTATCTAATGAGCACACTCAGGTTTAATTACTACAAAAGGACTTTTAATCACAGGTTTGTCACTTCCCTTTAATTCAGCCAAAGCAGAGGAAGAAAAGAAGCAGTAACATTGAGCTTCTCATTAAGATGTGGTATTTTAAATGCCTAGGATCAGAAGGAAAAAATAATGTGTCAGGTGGAAGACTGGGGCACTATCTCCAGGTATGTTAGATACCTCCCGAACAAACAGGTTCCCACTGGCTTGACTGCATTTTGAGAGCTTCATGGCTTCATTTTCATGCTACCCTAATGCTCACTTCAGAGGTCATGTCTTAGGCTTCCTTTGTCTCCCCAAAGGGTACTGAAGTGCTAGGCAACCATGACCTCAGGTAAGGCTTAGTGATTGACTCTCTTAGGACCTTATCTGCTCAACATATAGCATGATAATCTTTTAGACTTTCATGTTCCATGAACCTTTCCAATTTGGGCTACCAGTGGTAAAAGGGAATCCACGTGACACTCTTTAGTCCATTTCCTGAGGAGTGACTTTGGTCTAGTTTACTAATTTCTGAACTAAGATATATGTGGTTTAATGGTTCAATAAGATATATTTGTTTCTATAAATTCAGTAACATAATGTGTATACAGTGCTAGTTGGAATCTGGCCTAGAGAAAGTACCAGATAAAGGTAGATTCTTTCCTTTCTCCTACTTTGTAACTTAGGGTCCCTAGGAAAGTTTCTTCTATATATCAGGTGATCAAATTCATCATCCAAGGACACTTTTGAAAGTAGAAGAGCTAATGTTAGTAATGACCCTAGGACAACAGATAAAAGCCAGGGCTGTGTCAGCAAAGCCTACATAAATGCCCTCTTGTTTTCTCTCCCAATCTTTCCTCTCCTTTGAGATTCATACTTTTAGTCTGATGCTTACATTCACAGTAAAATAAAAACCCATCAGAAGAAACAACACTGAAATCTGTTTTTCCAATGATTTATACTGCAATGTAAATAAACCTCTAATGATCAGCTTTGGATAGTTTATATTTGAGAACATGGGTCCTGGGGCATGTAGTACTATCATGAAAAAGGAACAATGACCCCAAAAATGAGGTGGCAGAGGGCAAGTAACAAACTAGTCACATTGTGATTGTGGACAAGGGTTGGTCCTGATTTCACTGAGAGCAACATGAAATGTTGAACCGGGGAGAAAAAAGGATCTTAGCAACCGCCTTCTAAGTCCCCATTTCCAGTAAAAGTCACAGAGGCAGGAAGAGGTGACATCTCGACATACCATCACCTATTTGGTTACTAACAAAGCCTTCCCCTGAATCCAGTTAGGTGGGCTTACTCACGCCAAAGACTGGCCCACTTTTTCTCTATCCTAAATGTCTAACTAGAAAGACATTACATGTGGTATTTCATTTTTCAGGAAATTAAATAAGTACAACTGATTATGGATACAAGAAAAATATAATACCTGGCCCCTGTACTTGAAGTGCTTAACATTGAGCTGCAGAGTTAAATGCTCATTCATTAGCAGGTGGAAAGATTTGTCTTCTTTGCCATAGAATCTCTCCCTAGAATATTTCAGTGAGGGAAAAGTGAAATATGTCCTTGATATCAGGTAATTCTACACACCATGAACTGATCAGCAGCCACTGGGTTTCATTCTAGGAGGAACATGCCATCTATCAACCTTCTCACACTGCACACACACTGAAGGAGTAGTTTATCTAAAAACTTTCATTTTTCTCAATCATTGCCAATGACACTTATTCTTTTATTAAACTCTTTGAAAAAAGAGGGGAAATATCCTGCAGAGTTCTATTTCTTCCTTAAGTGACTGGATGAAGATAGATTTCCAAGTCCTAGCCTTTTAGTCTGCAGAGCCATTTCTTGTTTGGATTTTAAACATAGACACACACACAATTACAAAGATGGGAGTGGGAAGAAAGGCATGTGATAAAACACTCTGCAATAAGCTAAAAAGCTCTAGGCAACAAAGATTATTTATATGGCAGAGCCTCTGCTGTACTCTGTTGCTTCCTAACTGTGCAGATAGCAAATGGTAATTTTTTTGTAGTTAAACGAGATTTTCTCCCACTAATAAGGGTTTCAAAGTTAGTTCTAAATTATATTTTATAACAAGATCAATAGCTCAAATTCTCCAAAATAGTGATATTCCAAATACAGGTCCTTTTTAATTGGTCCTGGAATACTTAGTGACAGGAAGAATTAAGTTTCATCAATGTAATTGTTTTTGGCTATTTCAGTTTGGCAAAAGGGACACAGTTTCTATGACTCTGGAGCAGCAAAGAGCAAGATTCAAATCTATAAAAAGCTTACAAAAGATCTACCCAACTTATTGTGTCATTCTTCTGGTGTGTTTAGAAGACTGGATAGAGAAACCTTCCATTCCTCATTTTTAGGGTAATAAGTAACCTTGGTCATTGATTAAAAAAAATTCAGTCATGGTTTATCTAGTAAACTTACGCTTGTAACTTCCATAACAGGGCTTCAAAATTATGCCAAGAGTCATAATGGCAGGAATAATATTCTAAAAGGTGTCAGTTAATCTTAATTGTCAATTTGACTGGATTAAGAGACTCCTTGGGAAGTACTGGATTATGTCCTCGGTGCTGTCCTTATCTGTGGGTTAATGCACTAGTGTTTATAGCTGGATGTGTGGTTAGGTGGCAGGGCCCAGTCCGAGGTGACTCACTGGCGCCTGCCCTTGGAGTACTGTCTCTCAACATACTTTCCCTTGGGCTCTGTTTCTTGCTGCCCAAAAGTGAGCAGCTATGCTTCCCCACAGTACTGCATCATGATGTTTCTAGTTGCGGCCTGCTGATGATGGGCTGAACCCATGAACCAAAAACAAAATCGTTTCTTCCTTTTAAGTGTGTGTGTCAGGCAGTTTGTCCCAGTGACAGGAAAGTTGACCAATATAAAAGATGCCAATATTAATCTTATATACTGAACTATACACTAAACAGCTGTCACAAATTGATATATTTCAAGTATTTGAGCTAAATCATTAAAAATTCAGGTTGGAACATATGTGTTAGTGTTATGTCTACACAATGAGGCCTGTAGTCGAATTCTGAGACTGATAGGTAAGAAAGGGTGCCTGGAGTTATTAGGTTCTTCCATGTGATCTGCCACAATTCCTCACAACATAAGATCCTTAATAGAATATTATAAGAAATGTGAAAGTTGCTTTTCCACAATCTAGTTGTTTTTCAAACAGTATTTCTCAAACTTTTCTATAGATAAAAATTCCCTGGGATGGAACTATCCAGACATACAAGCTCAGGTTTTTCAGGGGAAAGGATTGATAATCTGTATGTCCCTGTCTCTTGGAATTTTTATCCTCTAGGTCAGTGAAGGCAAAAATTTTAGAGACCAAGTGCCCAAACAGAAACCCCAAACCCACTTATTTATTGCAAAGTGCCAACAATGCAATTAAACCTGAATACTGACATTTTAATTTAGAAAAAAAAATAACTCATACATTAGCATCTTTTGTCTTAAAAGAAAAACACAATAAGAGAACTTTTAATATACAACATTTTATTGAAAGGTAAAAGTTTGCATTTGGCATGCTTCTGGACAATGATTGTGATCTTTGCTGTTGTATGCATGTGGGTAATTTATCAAACCGTGGCTGGGGTGACTTGATTCATGTGCTGACAGAGAGCTCCGCATGTCCCCTCTGGCATGTGTGCCCTAAATTTGCTTCCACTGCTTTAGGCAGTTTGAGAAGTAATACAACAAAGGACACTGTAGCAAAGACTGTGAACCATCCACCAGAACCCACTCTCTCCTTCATTTCCTAGTACAAGGATTGCAGCAGAGCACGAGCTGATGCTACATTAGCTAGACCTTGCCATGTGACCATATACACTACAAAGAAATGTGAGCTGAAGTGGTATTTGCTGCTTCAGGGCCAGAGTTTTACTACAATAGACGTGATAGTCCTCCATGCTTCTTTTTTTTTTTTTTCTAGAGTATGAGGGCACAGCCAAATGATGAACAAGCCTGAATCCCTGTATCATGTGAGTTATGTATCAACCAAGAGCTCCCATAAAGCATAACATGGGGCTTCTTTGTTATGTTGAGTCTATCTTAATTAATATAAGACCAGGTGGTTGAGAAAACCCAACAAAATGATAACTGAAACAATAATAACTCTCTAAGCACGTTGGTGCTGGCTGTATTTCATACCTTCAAATATTTTCTGGAGGCTACTTAAAACAACTATATTAAAAACATACCACAAGGATAAAATGTGGTTTCAGAATACTAGAAGTTGGAACACAGGTAAAGAGAATTTGGGGAGACAAAGTAAGTAATATATAATGTATATGCACAGTTTCTTGATGAGAGTACCCTCTTTTTGAGCAAATCTATTGGTAAAATTTACCAAGTTGAGTGTGCAGATTTCCTGATAGATATACTTAACATACCATTCTCATTGATAACAATTACTAAATTTGAAGCAACTTGTGGGGTGATTTTTAGACCATAAAAATATGAGTTAATTTCTATCTTGTTTTTTGTTTTGTTTTTTTTTTTGTTTTGCGGCACCGGGGATTGAACTCACAACCTCGCGCCTGCCAGGGCAGGCGCTTAAGGCACTGAGCCAAACTCCCGGCCCTGGTTTTTTGAGGCAGGGTCGCACTATGTAGCTCAGGCCAGCCTTTCTATCTTGTTTTTCAACCTTTTCTCTCTTGCCTTTGTTAGTATTTTTCAGGGTGCTGACCCACCCCTTTTCTGCTTCCTTAACTTACTCATGGTCTCAGTGACTCTGGGGTACAGATGGGCCATGTAGGGAGTATGGAAGTCTGACCCAGAGATGCTGGTGGTCTAGGCCAGCTTAACAAAGGAAAGAGGCAGCATCCTGTATCATTTTCCTGGGTAGCATTTGTATCATTTTAGGTTTCTCTGGTACCTAGACAGATCTACAATTTTTTAAAATCTCTCCAAAATATTCATGATGATAAGTACATGCCCAGAGTGTAAAAAGTATGAAGAAGTCTACCATGAAAATCAAGAAAACTCCTAAATAAATTTAATACATTCACTTCTCTTCTTTATTGGCCTTAGTTGGGACTTCATGTACATCGAAACAGTATAAAGAATACTAAGTATCTGTACTAAGAAAAGATGTTCTTAGCCTTTTGCCAGTTTTTTTTTTTTTTTTTTTTTAATGTGACACCAGGGATTGAACTCACAACCTCGCACCTGCCAGGGCAGGCGCTTAAGGCACTGAGCCAAGCTCCCGGCCCTCGTTTTTTTGAGGCAGGGTCGCACTATGTAGCTCAGGCCGGCCTTGCGCTCACGTTGCAGCCCAAACCGGCCTTGAACTCCTTTTGCCAGTTTGATACAGGAAAAATTGGAATGGGGATAGAGGTGAAATTAATTTAAGAAAGACTTGGTTATGGCTTGCGTCTAGATGTCTCCCCAAAGCCTTGTGCATGCATAGGTGGGGCTTTTTCAGAGGTGGCTCAATCTAGAGTGCGTGATACTGGGATTGATTCATGGTGCAATGCTAGGCTCAAGGGCAGTAGGATTAAGGTTGTGAGAGCTACCTGCCCTAAGTAGTCTAGATTAAAGTGGCACAAAGATGCTAAGATCCCACATTGCTTTTGCTACCTTCTGCCCACCATGAACTGTTGCTCCTCTGCCATGTGGCACACAGCCTTGGAGCCAGCCCATTATGGACTGAAACTTCTACAAACTGTAAACCAAATAAGTATTTCCTCCTTTAACTTTGGGTGTTGTGTATTTTGTCTCAGCAAGGAGCAAAGTAACTAAGACAAATGTGATTCCTGAAAATTTTTCAGTCAGAATTTGTAGCCACATAGGCTAGCTGATTGGTGAAAGCTACTTGTGAAACTTCTTTAGTAATCCCAAAGAGTTAATATACTCTACCAAACTTGTTCTCTTGCCATCAAGATGATATCTGGAAAGTCTGAGTGAATTTTAACATCATTCATTCTCAACTATAACTAGAAATCTAGAAAGTCTCTTAAAACCTCTCCCTAGAAGATTTGTTCTAAAAAATATTCTCTTGAGCATACTCCAATGACCCAGTTTTGTGACATCAAGCTGGGGCATATCTGGGTGCTACCTGTGCTGGAAGATTCCCAGGTCAGAAATTCAGGCCATCCAATTAGGGCACTTCTAGGTTGTCTGAAGTTTAAAGACTGATTGGTTTTATCTCATTACTCTTCTTCACATCCTTTGTTATATGCTAAATCTTTGCTTAGTACTGCTGATTTAGAGAAGAAATAAATAGATTTTATAGAACATAAATAAAAAAAGTTAAATTTTCAGGTATCAAGGCTAATTTCTTGCTTTTTGGTTATTATTTTAACTTTTTAAAATAGGAATATTTCCCTCAAAACACATAAGCTTAATGAGGGCCTGCTTATAATAGTGACTAGAAATGGGCTCCATGGAATTCACTATACTTTTTCAAGAGAAGACACACTAGGCATAGGGCAACATGGAGGGCAACACTCATCCATTGTCCTTTCTAGTCTAGAAGCATCTAATACGAAATTCACACAGTGCATGCTGTATGGGCCTTTTCTGCTCATTAGTTGGCATCTCTTCTGGCACTTCTGGACAAGCTGCAATGGCAAGCATGGCTTTCACTCAAGTAATGACAAAAGAAGTGTTTGGCTGGAGGGCTAACTGTCCATTCAGAAGTGATTAACTGTATTTCAAGAATGAGAGGAGAATGGACCAAGAGATGACTGGCAATTGAATAAGAGAGAGGAAGAAAACATCACAAGAAAACGGATACAATTAAATATATCTAGTACTATGATATCCTCTTAACTAATGGCTCCAGCTAGTCTCTAGTTAAAAATATGAGTGCCACAAGTCATAACTGGTGTCTTGAGTTCTAATAAAATAATTTACTTCTTTGATAATTTCTCACTTATAAAAAATAGTCATGTAACTCCCCATCTTCCCATTCTCAGCTTCTTCCCATAAAGGAATTCCTGGTTACTTCACAGGTGAACTACTGTTGGTCTACAAGAACAGAACTGCAGTCACTGTAATCACTCTTGCATGGTGGCCTGTCTTCATGCTATAGAATGTATTTCTTTTTCTACTTTTACTTGACCCAAACTCACTCTACAGAGCTGGTTTCCTGTCTTTAATAATACTTTGCTACTGTTAAAAAATGCCCCATGATACAATTCATTGTGTACTTTTCCCTATTAACTTTAAAATTTTATATTTTACTTACCATTGAAAGAGAGGCTATGTAGTCTAATGGGCAGATTTTTATATAAAAGATTTTGACTCCCAGGTATTCCTTGAACTATCAACGACTGACTACAGATTACTGCTAACATCTTTGCAAACAAGAATAATCATCCCTAGTGACTACACAGTTTATGAAAAAAATCTATGATGGTTTTCTTCAGACGAGCTTTGTAGAAAATGTTAAGTGTCAAGCGGAGCACATGACCTGTGCCTTTTAGATCTCCTTTAGTAACTGCCTATGAAAGTAAAACGGTAAAAATGGGGCATTTGTTTAGATTTTTTTAAAAACTACATTCTTTAACTTGATATCTTTTTATTGTTTTCAGAACAAAATAATCCTCTAAGCAAGAGCATCTTTATTTCCAGGGGTCTACATATGTCTAAATGAGTAAAATAATGCCTAGTTTAATTGAGTTTATTTAAAATTGAAAAAAATGAGAAAAAAAGAGAAAGATCAGAGGCAGAACAAGACATTTTGGCAGTAGATTAAATGCTGTGTCTCCTAGGCCTTGCCCCAGGCTTGTAGGCTTCTAGGAGGTCTGGCCATCACAGCCTCTATTTTCCCACAAAGAAGATAACAAAATAGAAGCATCCAGTTCAGTAAAGAGCTTGCTGAATGGAGTTTTTATCAGTGTCTACCTATGGCTCCTATGTTAACTACAACAGAATAATTATTTTTGAGATTGTACACTGCCACATGGAACAGAATAAGCTGGAACACCAAGAGATAATGGACCGATTACACAGCCATCTTTTAAACATTTCACCAGTCTTAGAACAGCAGATAAAACAACTGTTTCATGTGTACCAGCAGGTTCCAGATTAATCCTGCAGAGTTAAAAACTGTGGAGCCACATATCAGCTGATTCCAATTTAAAGCAATAAATCACTAGTGAATGTTGACATTGTCATATGGGGTCTGGTTACCAAGTGACAGTTACTGTAAGTTTTAATCCAACTTCTGTACTGAAAAAGATAGTATTTGGCAACTGCCTCGAACCTGCCACAAAAATACATCTTAAAAATGTAATAAAAGCAAATATTAAGAAATATTTTTAATTAAGTTTTCAGCATCAAAAAGATACAAGACCAGCACGGTGGAACATGCATGTAATTTTAGCACTCAGGAGGCTGAGGCAGGAGGCTTGCCATAAGTTTGAGACCAGCCTGGGCTACATAAGTGAGTTCAAGGGCAGCATGCACTACACAGCAAGACCCTGTCTCAAAAAAAAAGAAAAAAAAAAGAAAAAGAAAAAAAAGGAAGATACAGGAGAGTCCTCATAAGAAAATGAGTTAAATCAGCAATAAATCTCTACTGATAAGCTAAACACAGGAAATCAAACCAAGTTTGGTCCACAAGCACCTAAATATCAGACACCCATTTGGTAATAAAGATATATGAGTTGTGTCCTTCTTCCCAAGTCAAACAGAAGTGAGATTCTATTCAGTTTAGCAAGCCAGGCAGCCCAAAGGACAGACTGTGTGATTTCCACTGTGTATTGTTTAGCAGAAAGGTGGCTCATTGACAGTTGGTCAATAAATGCTGTGCTGCTACTTTCACTGGAGGTATCAGGCAACCTGGACTTCGTTTTGTACTCTGAGAGCAGAGAAATGATGGTTTTCTTTTCCTCTTTGACATTTGATAAGGGGCCATTTGCATCCAGAATCTGTTTATTTTATGGGAACTGAAAGTTGAGATGAAAATGGATGCTACTTAAGTCACAAAACCTTTTTTATACATGTGGGTGTTGTTCAATACAATACAGGGTCCTGAATTCAACAGTATCTTTGATCTAACAGGAAGTATAGGCCTGAGAGTTAGGTATGGTGGCTTTAGTCTCAAGTCTCCCGGCTTGGGCAACTCATTGACTCTCCAACTACAGATTTCTGTGACAAAGAACATGCTAATCCCTACCCTATCTTCTCTTGGGGCCAAAAAGGGAATACATTAGAAGAACAATGTGAAAATGCCACACAGGGTATCCAACTCTAGTTTAAAAACCTTCCTGACCATAACAGAAGCTCAGCAACTTTCATCCCCATGTCTTCATTTTCTTTCTCTAAAAAGAGGCTGACAACGTTTATGAGCTTCCCAGGGCTACTGTGGGATGATTGGTCTAAATGACTGTAAATTATATATTCACAGATTTATATGATAATACAGCTGCTAACCAATAAAAATAGCCCAATTATGAATTCAAACTATATGCAAATGAAAAGGATAAAAGTAATTCTCAGGGGGGTAATTTTTTCCCATGAGGTGTTCTTTCTTCATAGCCAAAGATAAAGGAAGTTTAAATGAACACTGTTCTGCAATGTTCAGGAAAGGGTATTAATATGTTGTGTGACTGAGTCTGTGAATGAAGATATTCAAAAAGCCATTATGTTTTCCACTTAGGTTAATAATAAGGCGATTTTCCCACCCACTCTTTGGCACAGCTCAATGTTCTGGGCCCCGAGTGGGAGGTAATGTGGAACAAGTCAGAAGATAAATGGCATTCAGCATACCAGGGCTAGTTCATATAAAACATTGCCAGGTTAGAGATCACTGCTTCCTGTGTGTGCTCCTTTTCTCCCTTTTTCTCCAGCAAGTATACAACTGTGGTGGTGCCTAGGCCTTGGTTTATAGTATCAATGTTACAGCAGATTAATTTTTAAACCTAATTCCAGTTACAAGTCAGCCAAAACTTTAAATGCAATTTATCTCTTGTCCTGTTTCCTTAATGACACTTCTTTCCACAAGCATTGCCATTGGCCTGGATGTGGCAGGTTCATGTCTGATGACTAGGAAATAATAGGGGACAGAAAGAAATGACGCCTATGCATAGCTTTAGGGACCTCATGACCTGATGTAACAAAATCACAAAAGCAGGAGTCAGGGAATAGCAACTTTTCTCACTGCCTTCCAGAATGACCTACTGAACAATGAATATCCCCCTGGTGTTTGCTGTGTTTTTGTTCTCCCTGGCAGAAAAAAAATGAGTCAAATAGCAGTCAACACTCCCAGAAAGATCTTAGAGGGTAGTCTAGAAAAAAGACAGTAAAAGTGCCAAGTGTGACGTTACTCTGATGTAACAGAATGAGAAACACTGTCATACCTAGAGGTAAGATAGGAGGTGAGTTTAAGTCCACAGTGGAACACTGACAATAAATATCACAAATTTCTATAGTTTCCAAAAAGGCACTTCAAAAACTTCTCAACTACATAGGGAAAAGTATTACCCTTCCTATTATACTGAGATAGTACTAGGGCTACAAGATACCTAAAAGTGGCCTATTGTAAATTATAATTCAGGGCAGAGGCTACTGAGGTCAGAACTTATCTCCATTCCTTCCTGAAATTCTGGCTTGTCCAAAAAAGAGCTATCAGTATCTTTATCACCAGATGGCACTATAAAATATGAGGGATGATTCTTTTCTGTGAAACAGACAACAAATAAAAGTGGAGTTGAACTTCTCCAAGGTAAATAATGCCCACAGGTGTTTGCGACAAGCATCACTTTCTTTCAGCTCAGAAAGTGTTACCCATGTCTGAATTTCTGATACATTTACCATTATAGCCAAAGTAAAATACTACAGTACATTAACATGTAATTGGTCTTTGCTAGTAAAAACAAAAGTGAAGTTAGGGAGAGTTTATTTGAACAATACAAGGATTTTCTGTTATGTAGATGGCTATATTTTTCTTCCCATCATTCAGTGATCAATATTTGGACCTTGAATATTTCAGTATACCCTCTACAGGAACAGAACTGACAGTTTCTAAGGCACTACATGAATACATATACATAGACGTATTGGGGTTACTGGGGAAAGGCCAATCTTTCATTTCAAAATTTCAACTTTCTCAAAAATGAAAACTCAATTGAAAAATTTTATTTCTAGAAGTTTGAAGTAAAACAACCTATGAAAAATCACAAAACAGTATCATGAAACTGAGGATTTTGAGATCTTCAAATTCCTTCTGATCTAACAAATTCCTATCTATATTACCACAATTTAACCTGTGAAAACCTCAATTTTCTCATTCATAAAATGAGGATAATTGAATCTCCTCAGCCTTTCCCAGGGTTCCACAGAAAATTAAGACTGTAAACCTATAAATGTGAAGCATTATATATTTTCAAATTTCTTAGAAAAGCAACTCTATTAACAAATATTACAAACTTCTACAAAGTCAAGCAGTATCTTATAACATCATGTCCTTCTGCTTAAACTTGCATTATTACTTTCTCATAGCAAAAACTATTGTACACCCTCACGAGGTGTTATGTCTTTTAGTAAGAACCCACCATACCCCCATGAATTCTCAGTGGAACAAACAGCACTGCTTGACTGAAGAGGTACCAATGCCAGACAGCTGGCGGGGCAGCAGCAGCAACACAGAGCTTACTGTTAATTCAATTACATCTCATTGTAGAGAATCTTCTTTAGTTAATGCAGTTTGTGGTGAAATTTTCCTCTGTACTCATTTAAATATAATTACTGCACTTATCTTGTCACTGTGAAACTTCTGAGTTGTTCTCTTCAAATTCACATAAACCTGTGATTTCCTATAGACTTGCTTAGCTGTAAGATTCACACTAAAATGCATTACCTTACCCATCAAAACCATTCTTCTCCCTGCTGCCTTATATTTGGCATCAGCCTCCATGAAGCAGCCCTTAAGGGTTTCCCAACCAGTAGGCAATTATGGCCTTAGAGCGGCTGGGCCTGGCTACTCACAGTCCATGAAAGAGCCCACTTCTCTAAGGGAAAGACTTGCTGTTGCAGAGAAATCACTGGAAGCTCAGCAAGAGGCTGAAGATTTGGGGGAGTCTGCTTTCAGGGATGTGAACTGTGGTGGTTAATTCTCACTAACAATGACTGAAGGTTATTGCTGGGAACAATGGAATGAAAAATCAAAATGTCATTAGTGATTACAATATCTATATGTGAAGAGTATTACATTTTTAGATGAAATAACTGGACAGTAGCACCAAACTAAATTTATCCAAGAATTCTTGCCTTGTCACTCTTGCTTCTTCTCAAGTCCAGCTCTACATTAGAATCATCTGAAAATCTTCAGGTGCTGCTTGGGATCACTGGCAGAGAAATTAAATCAGGATTTCTGAGGGTGGACTCAAGATATGGGTGTTTTTGTGTTTCAATTTCTCTAGGTAATTTTAATGCAGAGTTGAAAAGCACTGGGTCTCAGGCATCTCATCTGAATTTCATATCAACCCTGTGAAAGGGTTCTAAGATGGAGGGTGACATACCTCAGGATACATAAAGAGTTAATATTCTCTAGATCAGATCTCAAAGTCCCTGAATCCTTTCCAACATAACAAGGCTCACTTGGTAGTGTTATGACAGCCTGTCACAGGGTAGTTGCTTGAGAGGAGGTGAAAGAGCAGAGTGGCTGACTTCCACAAAAACCTGGCTCTTGTGCAATCTGGTACATGGGTATTAGCAACTGACACTGCGGTCTCCCTTCCAATGGTCAGCTGCATGGTGGCACATTTTTGACACAAGGCTATTCAGCTACCTGGGAATCAAAACCATCTGGTTCTCTGTAAAGCTACTAGAATAAAGGGAGCAGCATAGGTGGTGAATTTGAGTAACTACATCATCTTCTCTAACCTACAACCTCACTGGGACAAAGTGGGATACTCATTCAGGAGGTGGTGCCTCCTCAGGGTCCCATGCTGCAGAATTTTGGGAAAATGCTGGAAGAGCCCAGTCTCAACTGTGACTAAACACTACTTAGCAGGTAGGAGTTTGACAAGATCTCAGCCTGGGGCTGCATAGCTGTACAAGCAGGACAACTGGCTCCTTAAAATTGATGAGAATGCTCATGAAGACATTGAATGCTATGGATGAGCAGGTGACAACCTCTCACTCCTAACAGGCTCAATAACCTAGGAAAATTCGAAGGGTTGTCAAGTTTCTATGAAGTACCCTGACATAGAGATGGGGACTCTCCATATAAAGGTTGGGAAGGAGAAGACTATAAATCAGAGAAATAGCATTTGCATGCATACATCCCCTTTCTCCTCTATGTTCAGATTTTGGATAGTCTCTTTGTCCAGAAATTTAAGCACCAATGAAAAGCATTAAAGAATTATTTTTTACAGTACTTAAAAGAGTCATTAAACCTAATGATATGGAGAGTATAACTTTTGGCAATAAGGAAGCTAGAAAGTATGTATTCTGGGGAGTCCACACTTAAGTGAAATGCAAAGACAGGGTTAACCTCAGGTTCCAATATCTCTCAGTCACTCAGTAACTTCAGATGTAAAGACAATATTCTCATTTTGTGCACCCTGCTAGATCACTTTCCTGAGACAACCATGTTGGCAGCTGGTTTCCCACGGCACATCCTAGTCCCAAGGTCTCTTCCCCATTGCAACACTGAGAGACACCTCAGATAAACTCCCTGCACAGAGTACCTCCTACAACTAGACTCAGAATTCTGTGGTTTGATGACCACTTGTAAAATTGAGGAAAGAGGCATTAGCTTTTACTGGTTCACACTACCTCTTTCCCAAGCCACCATCTCTGCCCCTTTGCTATCCAAACCCATACCTGGACAGAATTACCCATGTAACCAAGCTTTCTTTATAAAGTTGAACAAGGGAAGAATTTGATGAACATTTATGAATGCCCACTATGTGATACGCATGAATGAGACACCTTTTAATGCATTAGTCTCCACTTACAGAAACAAATTCAGAGACGTTATTTGGCTTGTCCAACCTTGGGAAATGGAATACAATTTGTAGCCAGAATAACCTATAATCTTTCTACAAACATGGCCAGGACTTCAGTGGATTTTTGTTTTTTATTATGATAAAATATATGTAAAGGAACTTACCATTTTAACCATTTTAAGAATATAGTTTAGTGGTAGTTAAATACAATGACATTGTCGTGAACCACCACCACCATTCATATGCAGAAATTTTACGTTTTTCCAAACTGAACC
Source organism: Dasyprocta punctata (assembly GCA_004363535.1). Taxonomy (NCBI): domain Eukaryota; kingdom Metazoa; phylum Chordata; class Mammalia; order Rodentia; family Dasyproctidae; genus Dasyprocta; species Dasyprocta punctata. The sequence goes on from RJWM01000663.1 coordinate 84,176, forward strand.
TCCATATTCATTGAACTAAAACTCTTCTTGCTTCTTCCCTTCAGCCCCTGGCAATCACCATGGTAATTTCTATCTTTCTGACTGTTACTGTAGTGCTATAGTTTGGAATTAAGACGTTCCCCATAGGACCATGTCTTAAAGGATTGGTCCTTATGCTGTGCACTACTGGGAGGTAGGGGAACCTTTGAGAGGTGGGGCCTAATATAAGGAATTTAGGTCACTGGGGCATGTCCTTAAATGTCACACTGGGGCTCCAGTCTCTTCCTGTTTCTTTTAGGCATTTGTTACAGTAATAGAAAGCTGATTAACACATCTAGTTACCTCATGTAAGTAGTATCATTTCAATGGATTTTTTTAAAAAAGAAAATTCAGTGACTGGAACTTACTGAGCTTAATTTTGTGATTTTCCTTCCTTAAATGCTTTTGTATTTCAGATAGATTCTGGACAACAAAAGTTCTCCAACACTCCTGAATAGTACCATGGCACAGCCTACTTTGTGGAACCTTTTTTTTTTTTTTTTTTTTTTAGAATCATTCTTTTGTGACTACCAGCCATTGGGAGTTACTGCTGTGCTTAAAAAGTCATTTCTTAAGACAAGTATGGTACTGGGTTGAAAGAATCCAAAATTAGCCACATGAAAATCTGTCTTTAGAGTTCATTCTCTCACAAGGTAAAGGGTAGTTCTTGTTTGCAAACACAGAACTACCTAGCTGAGTTACAAGTAGAATAAAAATATCCTGTGGACAGTTGAGTCTCCTCAATTATTTTCAGCATAAGATATTATCACTGAGCTAAAATTTCATCAATATTTATTCAGTGTTCATTCCCAAGATTCCCAAAAAGTGTGTTAATGGACATGTACGCCTAATATATACAATACACACTGTATATTTCTAACATCATGTGATATATAAATTCTGTCTTTAAGGGATTTATACATGTTATAAGGTAACAGGGTGAATAAAAGAGGTACAAATAAACCTTTGTGAGAGTTGGGGGAAAGAAGAGATTATTTACAACTTGGAGATATAAAATTTTATAGGAAATGCGAAGTCCTGAAGGAAGGCAAGCTGTTAACAGAAAAAGATGACATACAGAAATTCCAGATAATAGATTTTAGAAATGGAAATGAAGGTTACACAGGAAATTAGAGAAAAATAGAGTGATTTATGGAAGACCTGGAAATAATAGCCAAGAAATCTAAGCTGTATTTATGAGACAATATAGTTCCACTAAAGACTGATGTACCATAATCAGTATAAATAGGAAGGAACTGTGAGAAAAGAACCAGGGATAAGAAATATAATCAAGAAAAGACTTCAGTTTCTGGCCTAGGTGGATAACCCTCCAGCCTGAAAACAGCTTATTGTCCTGAAAAAGTTTCAGGTCACAGCATACAAAGACAGAAAGGAGGAAGAACCTGGTAAATTCTTATCATGAAAAATTTGGAGATGAGAGGAGAGACAAATTTTCCAGAAGAGTGTTGGAGGTGAGTGAGCTGTATAAAGAGAACTTCAGAAATCCACACGTCTACAGAATCATGCCCCAGGATGCATTAGAGTACTGGTCAATGCATATGATGAGATGATGAGATAACTACCAAAGGCCAAGAAACACAACTATCCACAAGACTTAAAGGCTCAGAATAATATCTGTTCCTACTAGGCTAGAAAAACTTTTAATTCATAGCACATTGGGTAGAGGACTCAGGAAGGCCTTACTTTGGAATGGGAAATAAGAATACAGGTGCCAGAATTAGCAGACAGAAATTTTAAAACAGTTAATATCCCTATATTGAATATGCTCCAAAAGATTAAGTAGAGACTAAAAGATAAGATGACAAAAGGGACCTAGAGAAATTAAAAAACTAGTGTCTTAAATTAAAAGATACAATAGATGGGATTAAACACAGACTATAGACTGCAGAAGAAACTATGTTTCAAAAACTGAAAACAAGAACAAAGAAAAAAGCGGGGGTGGGGGGTGGGGAATCATAAAAGCACATAAGCAACGAAAGGAGAAAAAGACAGGAAAAAAAATCTGAAAAAAGGCTGAAATCTTTCTAAATTTGATGAAAAGTATAAACTCAAAGACCTAAAAAGCCCAATGAACCCCAAGTACAAGAAATATGAAGAAAACCAGTCAAGATACACTATAATCAAATTGTTCAAACTTAGTAATAAAGAAAACATTTTAAAAGCTGACTGAGGCAAAAACAGTAATATAGAGAAACAAAGAAAAGGAGAACATCACAAACAATGTAAGTGAGAAGGCAGCAGAGCAACATCTTTGAAATACCGAGGGGGAGGGTACCTTGTCAACTTGCCTGTGAAAATGTGTTTCAAAAGCAAAGGCAAAATGTTTTCCATCATACAAAAGGTGAGAGAATTTACCACCACATGTTCAGTTAGGTATGAAACATTAAAGAAAGTCAGATGATCATCTTAGAAGATGCAGAAATAAATAGCATTTGAAAAAAAAAAGCCAACATCTATTCCTGATAATTCTCAGCAAAATAGGAATAGAAGGGAATGTCCTTGATAAAGGTCATCTATGCAAAACCTATAGCTCATATTGCCCCTAATATCAAGAATATAACAATATCCCCTCTTACCATTTCAATTTAACCTTTGCTGGAAATTTTAGCCAGTGCAAGTAGGTAAGGGGAAAAAAAGACTCTAATTAGAAAAGTAAAACTGTCCTCATTTCCAAATAACATGACCTTCTATGTAGAAAATCTAATAGAATCTTTAAAAAGCTACTAGAACTAAAAAGTGAGTTTAGCGAGGTTGCAGGACACAATATATAAAAATGAATTCTATTTCTGTATGCAGTAAAAACAATTGGAAATAGCAAATAAAAGAAAAAATATTTAGGATAAGATTAGAAAATATGAAATATATAGGGGTAAGTCTGATAAAGGATGTGCAAAGGATGTACACTGAAAACAACAAACAAGCAAATAACAAAAAAATTACTTGAGAGAAATTAGTGAAGACCTAAATACATGAAGAAATATACTATTTCGTGGGCTGGAAGACTCAGTACAATGAAGATATCAATTTTCTCTTAATTGATGTATAGATTCAATATGGTTCTCAAACTATAGTAGGCTTTTACTATAAAAACTGCCCAACTGTAAACTTCAAGTCAAAGTGCAAAGATGGTAGAACAGTTGAACAACTCTGAAAAAGGACAGTAAACGTGGGGGCCTATGGATATCTGATTTGAAGCCTTGTTATAAAGCTATAGTGACCAGTGCAAATATAGTATTGACACAAAGACAGACAAATGAAACAGAGTAGTCTAGAAATAAACTGGCACATATACAGACAAGTGAGTTTTGACAAAAGTACAAAGCAATCCATAGAGAAAGGATTTAGTGGAGAAAGGACAAATGGTGCTGGAACAGTTAGCCACATGAAAAAAATGAACTTCAACAAATCATACCATATATAAAAATTCACTCTCAATAGATCATAATAGGCCAGGAATTTAAAGTCTAACACTGTAAAAACTACTAGAAGAAAATACGAGTGAAAACCTTCCTGAACTAGTTTTTTTTTGCGGGGGGGAAGGAAAGGTTTATTTCTTACAGTTCTTGGGAGTTTCAGTCCATGTGAACTAGGTTTTAATATAAAACCAAAAATACAGTCAGGAAAAAAACAAATTGGTAAGAGTTCATGAAAATGTAAAAATTTTGCTCTATAAATGATATTGTTAAAGGAATGAAAAGACAAGACACAGACTGGCAAAAAAAAAAAATCTGTAAAACATGTACCTGATAAAGATTTGAATATAGAGTGTATCGGGAACTCATAAAACTCAATAATAAACTAATTAAAAAGTGAGCAAAAGATTTGAATTAACATTTCACCAAGGAATATATGCAGTGTCAGACATGTGAAAAGATGCTTAGTATCATTAGTTGTCAAGCAAAGGAAGATCAAAAATGTGAAGGCATTTACTACTATACATATTAGAATGGCTAATATTAGAAATACTAATTATATCAAGTGTTAGCAAGAATGTGGAGGAATTAAAATTCTCAGACACTGCTGGTGGTAATATAAAATGTTATAATCACTTTAGTGAACATTATGGCATTTTTCTTAAGATAAATATAAACCTACTTTATGATGCAGTTATTGCACTCCTACATGTTTAGTAAGAGAAATAAAAGCATATATTTATCTATGCAATACTTTTATATGACTGTTCACAGCAGTTTTTAAAAAATATGATCACCCACAAGAAATAGGAAAGGAATTGATAAAACTAATCAATTATGGTATATCCATTCAATGGAATTAACAGCATTAAAAATGAATGAATTCAATATCCAAATGAAGTATGACTATTGATCAAAATAATTATGCTGTCTAAAAAAAAGCCAGACCAAAGAAAGTATATATTATATGAATATAGCTATGTAGAATGTTAGAAACTAAAAACTAATATGTGAAAGAAAACGGATCAATGTGCTAGTGTAGGGTTGGGAAGAGATTCCAAAACAGCCTGAGGAAGCTTTTGGGGTGAAAGATATATTTGTCACTTTGAGTGACGATGGTTTCACAGGGATATACATACATTATAACTTATCAAATTTGAATATGAGATTAGCTAACAGAAAGGAAAGTGGTACTATTAATAGCAATAAGGATAATCAAAAGAAGAGGTTTGAGCAACCCATACATTAGCAAAACATTCAATTCCAAGGGGGCAGCTTAAAACCTGGGATGAGACAGGAGAAGCAAGAGATACTAGCTTTTGGAAACCTCACATTTATTTCAACTTGAGACTTTTCTCTCACACCCCTTGAGTCTGTTTCCTTTCTGGCTCCTAGAAATAAATTTTCCTCTGTGTTTATAATCTGACTCCTCAAAGGAAGGTTAAAAAAAAAAAAAGACCCAATACAACCAAGTCTGGAAGAGTTCCATTCACCTACACATGACCTTCAGGAAACTTCTAGGATCACAACCAGAGACAATACAAATCATCATCTTACAAAGTTCCAAATAAGCACTCATCTAAGCAGCATTTTCATAGCCTCATAAAATGGTTGTATCTGTTGGCACTAAGTGAATAAAGTGATGTATGAAAACTCAAAGGAAAAAGGTAACGTGCACCACAGGATTGAAGAAACTAGAAATGAATAAGACCTATGAAGTAATTTCTCTGCTGCTCCCCTCCCTTCTACATCAGTCCCAGCCAGAATAGAATTGTTCCTGAGAATTGCAGTGTGGTTCTTCACACCAGAGCCAAAGGAAACATCTGTAAGTCTGGCGGGGTTTCAGGTGAGCTTGCTGCTGAGAGGGCTCTGTGCCTGTGTTGCAAAGAGATTCCAACTACAGACTGAACCATTTTTTTTTAACCTTCCTACTTTTATTTTAAATGTCAAAGCTTTTCACACTACAATGACACCCTAAAATGATTCTCTTACTTCCGGTACTTCAGTTGAAACAATATTTTTTTCATGCTCCATAGAGTGCCCACCAGCTGACTCAAAGCCAGCAATGAGTGAGGTGCTGTGTTTCAATGTTCCATGATGAGAAACAGAGGGGAAAAGGCTGAATAAGCTGGTGGGGGAAATATTCCTTTTTCTTCAGTGTTTGCATTCCCTCAATCCACAAATGTCCATCAGTGTTGTAAGGCATTGCATTAAGTCTTCTAAGTATTTACCTGGTGTGTCACTGAACTAAAATAGACTGATTGCAAGAAGCTTAAAGTTTAATGAAAGCAGCATGTGCAGAGTGAGGGGGTGCAAAATGTTACAAAAACTCAATGGAGTGGGACATTACATTCTGATGGGGTGTCCATGAGGATCCAGTATGGCTGAAATGACGTATGTACTACATTTTGAAAGGCCAGGATATAATCAGGATTGAAAAGAAGAAACAATGTCTAGTTAGAGAAAAGGGCAGGATCTAGATATGGGAGCAAGGAGCACTCAAGGAATAATTCAATACAGTTGAGCAAATGTTAAGCATCTGTTGCTAACCACCCTGTGCTAAGTGGTAAGAATACAGATATATCAAAGACCACACATACTCAAAAAAGAGTAGCATCTTGAAATGAAACAGTTTCAGTGTAATGACCAAAGATACGAGGCACAAAGACATGTTCAATTTTACCCTATAGGAGGACCTGAAACAAGTAATGGTTAGGAGTAGGAACTCAAAAGACAAACTACTCAAGCTCAAACTCCACATGTACCACTCACATAGATGGGTCAGATTTGTAAGATTAAGCTTTTTTCCTCTGTAAAATGGACACAATAAATAGTATTATTTATTTGTTGTGAAGATATATAGCAAGATAATGCATATTGAGCTCACTACTACACAGGACTGATGCTGTTTTTCCTGAAGACCCAGGGTACCCAGAGGTGTCACTGGGAAGCAGTGTCAGACTGTAATGGTTCACTTAACTTCTCTGTATTTCAGTGTTTTCACCTCTAGTAAACAGGGTAAAAAAATAGCTCGCCATCTCCCAGACACTGTCCTGCATACTCTACATATATTACATCACTTATTCTGCATCATAACCCAGTTCATTTTGCAGATGAAGTTAAGGCATGAGAAATCAAGTAATTTGTTCCAAGTCAGAGAGAGGAATGCTCAAGGAAGGATTGAATTTCCAAGGCCTGTTCTTAACCATTACCACTATGTCATACCACCATCTATTTCAATCATTTCTAAAATGGGAAGTTGGCATTTTATCTGGTAGGTAAAGGGTAAATAAAAGCTACACACGGCGTGAAATTAACCAAAATCAGGAAGACATTTGTATGCACTTTTACAACTTATAAAACTCTCTAGTTGATCTTCTTTCTACTCTTCATGCCTTGCTGGCCCCAAATGACTGAGGACTAAAATCAGGCTAATAAACAAAGCTACACATAGGAAGCACTCAGTCCAGCATATTTGAAGATGCTAGAAGACATGACCAGGAAACTGAGAACAGAATGAACATTTTTTATTTTGGAACTATGTGAGAGCTATTAAGTGTACAACCACTTAATAGGCTTTGCTATTTGACAATTTGAATTTTAGCATGTACTGTACCTGGCAAGACCCTATACATGGTGAATAAGACACTATATAAGCTCAGATGTTCCTTCTATTTGTACACTGCAATTGTTCTGAACCGGTTAGGTCAGTGCTTTCAAAAGAAAAAACAGTTTTAAAAAAGAAGCGTGTTATAGTCTCTTTCCTCATAACATGTGTGTGGGTATATGCACACATGCGCGCACGTATGCACACACAATTTGCCGACACCACTCAATCTCCAAAATACTCTGACGGCCCTATGGACCTGGGACACATCTTTTGTCTCTGTATCCCAGGATACTGCACCTTCCTTGGCACACGTGGTTCTCAATATACATTCACAGAATGAATATAAATATTTCTCTGCTTCTTAGAAGTAGTCCTGTAAAAGCTGGATAATTTTGTATTGAATCACAATAAGGAAGCATTAACTTCATTCATTCATTCAGCAGCTAACTCTGAATGCCTCCTCTATGCCATGTGCTGAACTAGGCACAGAAATGTCAGAGGTACAAAAGACATAATCTTCTAACAAGCAACATAAGATAGTTGCATGAAAGATGCTGAAGAAAACAAGTTACAAATTCTAAAAGATTTTCAATGCTGGAACTTTGATTTTTTTTACAGTACAGGATTATATGCTTATTTTTATTTGGAGGAATGCTAGGAAAGTAAAATGGAAGAATGACCTGTCTTTTGAACTCTATGTACAATATAAAGGCTTAGATATAAGGTCATAAGGAACACACATGGTTTAGGTAAAAGAAGCAGAAGCATTAACAATTACTCCAAAGGATGCATTGTATTTTTAAGACTAGATCAGCAATTGTCCCTAGGATCATAGCCTTGCTCAGATACATTAATCTTTGTCTCAGGTTCTTTTTCTATAAAATGGGAGCAATTTTTCTGCGGGTGTAGGGGAAGTGGCAGAGAGCAAGGGAGGATATGACATGGTTTAACGGTTTCCTGACTTTGAAGTGTCTAAGAATATAACATCTTCATTGCAAACATGTGGTGGAATATGTGTCAACACAGCATTTTTTGTTGCTAAGGCAGTCTGACCAATAGTTTTATATATATTCATGCAGTCTTCACCTAACATGGCTCTCTTATCTCCTAAATATCCCAGTAATCCTGAAGGCAGCATGGAGGCCCTCCAACTACTGAATAGTTTAGGGTAACAATCAAAACTCTGCCACTTGACAAAGACCCTTTCTGCTTCTTAAACAGTCACAAATTTATCTGCCTTGGAACTTAAACTATGGCATAAAAGCCTGACATGCCCCACTTAAAAATTGTATTCCTAAATACAGATTAGAGTGTAATTTGGTGAAGAGGGAAGCCTAAAAGATGTGATTAAAAACACCCTTAATTTATTTATTACCTTTCCTTAAGTCTTTTTCTTTCTTCATAGAGATTAAAGTAAAGTCTTGGCTCTTGGAAGGATCTCCTTTGCAGGGACAAGGGTTTTCCACCTCTAGAGCTGAACACAACTCATATTATATTGGACTTGCAAAATAGCTAAGACCGGTCACCATCTGGCAGCTGTATGGTGGCCTGTGTAAAATGAACTGGTGGTCACAATCCAGTTCCCATTAGACAGATGTCCACTTCACAAAGAGAGCATCACATTCAGCAACCCAGCTGGCAAAAAGGAGAGACAACTGGGCATGGAAATTGCATTTACTTTTTCTGCCTAACCAGGTTGCTTACTCAACTGTAGTGAAGCAAGCTAGAGGAAATGTGGCAGGCAGTATGGCAACAGCTTTCAGAATCATATTTTATGTTTATGGATCTCTCTAACCCATTAAAAAATACCTCAAAGTGCTTTTCAAATGTTATCTCATTTATCCTACTCAGAAGCCGTGTTTTCCACATCTAGGTTGTGGCTTATTGAGCCACACAGTGGTTGTCTTCAAAGACCACTGCTAGGACATATTGACTTCACTCAGGGATTGATGGAGATTGTAACTGGCCACAGCACTCTCATCAGCTCTCATTATAGTCTTAGGGAGAACACTTTGGATAGAACAGGCAGAGAAAGGCCCTCCTTAGCTTTTCTTGGGCTAATAGGTATTGTCACCCAAATGAATGAGCTATTGTTGAATTCCAAACAGAAAGGCAAAATGGACCTTTACTTCAAAAAGGTAGCTATCTGGATAAACCAAGACTATATTACAAAGGATTTTAAAAAACTAAAGCCCAATTTCCTATCTTGTCCCATTGAGGTATTTGATTCAACCTAAACAGAGAAACCAGGTTGCTCTGTTTTCTCTATCTCTAGTTGAAATGTAAATGAAAAACATGTTTCCAACCCAGCAAGGGAAAGTATAAACTAAGGAGTTTTTTCATTGGTTTTTCTTAACTCATGCAAACATTCTGCTTCATGTTCTCTTTTAAATAACCTAATTTTTAACGAAAATTCAAATACAAAAAACACAGACAAAAAACAAAGACCCAACTTAAACTAACCTCATTTGAAAGAGAATCTTCAAGAAGCACCAGAAAAAGTAAAACATATGAATGTCATTTCTTTTATTATGTTGCAGGAATTATATACTATGGTATTTAGAAATAATATCAATTCCTATAATACTTCTCCACTAAACAGAATGTAAATCCTTATGTAAGGGATGCCTTAGCAGTATGTTTTTAAAGAGAGAGATGTGTACATACACTGTCAATATTTTATCTTCCTTTCAAAGTTGTGATCCTTTTTAGTAATTGTTTTAATATTTCCTCCAAAATGAACTCTCCTGTATAGGTTTCTGAAGCTAGTGACCATTCTGGGGAGGGTGTAAGACCTTTATGAAATGATCGCTTTGAAGATGGTTAGCTTGGGATGCTTAGAGACTGCTGCTATGAAAGTCGGTAAACTTTCTTTACTTATGGTAATAAAACACTGCTCAATGCCAGTTCACCATCTTCAAAACATGGAGTAGCTGGTAATCAGAGAGTATGAAAATGAATAATGGACTAGCATAAACCCTGAAAAGTAATTCAAAAGTAAACTATTATTGCTAATAGTTTAGGTACAAAGTCAACTTTGAACAAACCATACAATAAAATTTGCATGCCAGTGACAAATCAAAACCCCAAAGTCCCCAAATAGAAAGTACAGTATAATATTAAACAAGGTCCAATATGCAGAACGATATAACATAAGGCCTAAAGCTATTACAGGGTGTCCATGGAAACTGGGGGCAAAGTAAGATAATTGGACAGGTAATTATTTGAAGGAGTCTGTTGTCTTCAGGGTCAGAGACACTAAGATCGATAATTTTGAAAATTACTTCAATTTTGAGTATATAGAAGGCCCTTCGTAGTCTTTGACTCTGAGTTATGAAAGTTTTGTTTTGTGGAATTTTACATGCCTTGTTGGCACTCTTTTTTTTTTTTTGCTAAGTTTTATACAACCCCTTTCCTGACTCATTATACCATAACTTCCCCTTTCTCTCTACAATACTTAATTTGTATATAATAATTTCTAGCAATATAGTTGAAAAAGAAGCATTCATAAGGTTCACTGCATAAAAATTTAGGATAATCCCTTCCTAAAATGCACAGCTTACAAAATCAGATTCCATTATTGTAGCTGCTATTTCTTAATCATTTTCTCCTACTATATCTACTACTTACTATACCTTAATCTGTTCCCATTATATATGCACATGGCAATTTACATTCAACATTTTATAAATCATTTATTCCTCAGAACTTTACCACGTAGACAATATCATATACATATGAAAATTGGGAAAGCAGATTTAAATTTGGAGGGAGGTAGGAGGGTGGGAAGAGGATGGCATTAAAAAGGAATCATATTGTGTATGTACATGCACCTACTCCTTAAGGTGAATGTAAACTTCATATACTATTAATAATGTAATAAAAAAAGGAACATTCAAGAAACTAACTTCACTTTAACACAAAATTTAAAACACATTGATGAGTGTTACACATAGATGCCCCATGAGGGTTAAAACTACTAGCCACTCTATAGTGTCACGTGGATGTAAATCCAGCATAGGGGCTTGAAGTCCCTCCGCAGGTCCCTGCACCAAACAGCCTTATATTGAAAGGAGTTTTGAGGAGAGCTTGATGCATTACTGATGCCTTAGTTCTGCTAACAGGAGGGTTGCAAATCTTATATCCTTGTGTTTAATCGGAAAGCTCACAAATCTCATCAGTAAAATGTGGCCTTTCCTTGGTCTAAATTCTCTTCAGGGAGAGAAAACAAGAAAGAAAACTAAAAATGAAGAAAAAGGGAAAAGAGACAATATGGGCGTATGATTGAAAGGAAAAGTATCAGAACTGTACCATCACATGACCTTGGTTCCTCAACCAGTGGCGGTAAACCTATGGCGTGTGGGCCCCAACCAGTTGTATGTTATCATGGAAAATTCTAAAAGGCTTGTCATCAGTGGGTCAAACCCCTCACTTTATCTGTGTTATATGAGTGATATGGGAGCACCTGCTTCAGAAGAGAAACACATGCACTCTCACATGTGCACCATGGATGCTGCTAACCCAAAGCTATCTCCACATTGCAAAAGAACTTACAGAAATCCTGTCTGTAATACCTAAACTCTTCTTTCCACATTTGGGATAAAGAACATGGACTGTCGATCTTTACTTTCTCAGCACTAAGTATAATGCTTTACACATAGTAGGTATCAAGGAATGTGTAGTATCATGTGACTTATACTTTGGTAAACACTTTGTTAGCTCTCTGGGTCACATCATTCATTTTCCTATTCTATATTAAATTCAACATTAAATGGGACCCAAGGATTTCAAAGCTACCCTAACCTTCATATCACTATTACAAATGAACTGTGAATTAAGCCTTATTAGAAAGCTGGCCAGAGGACCATCTCTGGGCACTAAGTTATCTAGCCCCACCATCTAATACTTCACTTTCATACTGTGCTCCAAGTTCACTTCTTCTGTGTAGAAGTTTGGCTCAAACTCTAACTTTACTTGCTGTTTCAACATTTTAAGCACAAGCAGCAGAATCCCAGGGTTTAGCATTAATTCAAAGAGCTTACCTATATATAGCCTCGCTCTGCACGTTAGCATCTTCAAAACTTCAATCATAGTCTCCCCCCCACCCCACCTTTTGAGAGCATAATCCCTCCTTTTAATGTCTTGCGACAGCCTTTCCCCCTTTTCATTCTCATGGCTCAATACTCTCAGGCCTTTTAAGTTAACCTCCTAGACCTTTCCATATGGGTTCACCTTTCTAGACCTTTGTGATTCATGCTGTTCTCCTTTGGTACTTCTCCATCTCCTTGATACATCTTCAATAATGCCTCCTAATATTGGGTGCAGTGGCCTAGATAGGACTTAAAAGCTCCTTGTGAAAAGTAGTGAATTATCTGTTCTGTAACACTTGGTGTCTGGTACCATCATTTGTAATGTTTAGCATTTGGGGAGCGGTTTTGACCATTAGCTTGTTAGAGGCCTTGTTTCCTATGTTCCTCAACCTGCCTAATGTTTTCCTGTCTCTCTACATGTCTGTGGTGCAATTTCCATTAAACTACAATAGTTTAGGAAGCATTTTCTCTTTTACACTAAAGCTAAAAAGGAAGAAGGCGGCAACAAAACAGCAGCAATTCCTGGACTTTGCTGACGAGAGACTATGATCACTGCAGGAGATGCTGGAGACTACAGTAGAGACATATTTTGATCCCTAGGCAGGTCTAGGCTGTAGAATTTATACTACATAGACCTAATACCTACTTCAAATATTTTAAAACGATGAGATTCTAGGTCAAAGATGAAGTGAGAGAATATTTTCTTTCAATTCTTTCACTCTTTCCCCTAATTCCAATTTATGAATCCCTAATGAGAATGGAGAAATTATATTCCTTTATTTTTCAAATTGATCACTGTCTGAAGAATCTTTTATGGGCTTCTCCAATTTGAATTAATGCCAGCATGTGGCTACTGGTGTAGGGACATCTCTCTCAGTCATTTACATAGAGAGTGAAAAAATATTGATCCTAAATACCAATTCCTGTGGTGTTTCAACTGCCATTCCCATCCACCCTGATCCATTAGTTTTACCATTACAATTTGCCCCGCTTCAGCTGACTAGTTCCTTCCATTTGTAGCAAAAACTATTCCTTTGCTAGCTACCTATGTATGTCTACATGACTCAGCAAAAAAGAGGCCTTGACAGATTCCGTACGTCATAATCTATCATCCCATATATGCCTCTTTTTGGGTTCCTCTCTGTAACATGCATTCATTCATGCTGATTTGAAAATATTCTCAAACATTCAAAAGACCCTCATTCTTTAATATGCTTAACTGGTTTAGTTTGCTACAAATTTCTATAGTGTTATACTTAGTATATCACTGAGATACCTAATGCCCATTTGCTACTGTATTTCACAGTATAGGTTTAACATTTTAATTTCTCTTGATCAATTGTCCTGAAAGCCAACATACTGTTATATATCATTTCTGTTACCAGAACACATAATTTTATTTTACAATCACATTATTTTGGCTTAATTTCTACACCTTTCCCATTTGGCCAATTATTGCCTCTTCTTAGATTACAAAGATTTTGAGGATCATAGTGATTTTTATGTATTTATTCATGGGGTATACTCTGGCAGGTCTACTGTTCACTAGAGGGAGAGTAGCTCTTGTAAAAGGTTTGTAAAGGTTCTTGTAAATGTCAATATTATAAAACAAAGCATGAGAGTAGATGGTCTCAGAATCGATGAAATTAGGATGAGGAATAAAAACCTGAGACCTTGGATTTAAATTTTTGAGTCTCTGGGGCTATCTGTTTTAAGGGTGAAAATTTGTTCTATAACTGGATTAAGAAATTTCTTCAAAAGGTATGTAATGATACTGCGTTTTAATGCTAGCATTCTAAGAACTTCTCAAAGAACCATAGTTGATTTTAAACTTTCATTAAAAGGTTTAAAGAAGGAAGAAAGTAAACCTTTCACTCCAAATGCCTGATCATCTGAGGTCTTTGGCAGGTGAGTAAGGAGGGCAGGTCAGGCTAAGGTGGTGATCAGGCACTGCACAAGTGTTTCAGAGTCACTAACAGTATGATCCCATAGACAGCACCTCTCTTTCCTGCTAAGAAACTGGACTTTCCATTTCCAAAGGACTGGTTTCATAATGTCCCACAGTATGAAATTCCACAGTGGTCCAATTGATTAACTGGTAGTAGAGCATCTCTAATGTGGAGAAATCTCATTGGGTGTAAATAAAAAGGTCAACAAGGTCTCTAACGGACAAACTATAAATGCATCCAATAGCAAATGCAAACTGTGAGATCATCTAAACTTCACTTTTTCCATCAACCTATAATATGTGAGGGAAGCATCCAAGAAGAAGCCATGAAGCCTTGTTCCCCCTACCCCCACCTATGCCAAATTTCCACCAAAGAAGTTGATTCTCCTTTTGCCCAGAGTCTGCTTCCCTTATTTTTCAAAACTTTAACTCCAGAAATGCAAATCTATCAAGGATCAGAAAACTAGGGACAACAGAAGTCTTAATGTTCCAGACAGAAAAGAAGAAAACAAAATGGTCAGAAGTAGCCCTGAGTAATTTTTTGTCTTCTTTGATACTAGCTTTGATATTAGTGCTGTCTTTGTGTCCTCTGTTTCCTTCTTCCCATTCTTCCTTTTTCCCTCCAGAGAGATAAAGATTAAATTGTACCCATGATAAATATTACCTTCTAGGGTAGAAGCTGCCCTTTGATACAAATAACAGAAATTCAGTGCTAAATTGGACAGACACAACCTCACTGCTCATCATCAAGAGTATGGGGCATTGAAAGAGATTCTTGCCAGAGCTTAAAGGAGGAATATTTTAACATTCTTCTCTTCTTTATCTTAATCATTCAATCTATGTAAGTCAAAATAATTAAAAACTTTGTTTCAAAAAATGAATTAAGTCTTCTAATATAACTATATGAAAAAACTAGTGACTCCATCTTTTATAAGGACAATGGTAAAGATCCTTGGCTACATGAATGTAAAAATTTTTTTTTTTTTTTTTTTTTTTTTTTTTTCAGCACCGGGGATTGAACTCACAACCTCGCACCTGCCAGGGCAGGCACTTAAGGCACTGAGCCAAACTACCAGCCCTGGTTTTTTGAGGCAGGGTCCCACTATGTAGCCCAAGTCGGCCTCGAACTCACAACGCTCCGCCTACCTCAGCCTCCTGAGTGCTGGGATTAAAGGCGTGTGCCACCACGCCTGGCTGAATGTAAAAATTCTGACAGCATATTATGTTTGTGGTGTTGGTCCCCAATCAGCCCATAATGAAAGGATGTCATGATAGGCAACACAGAGATTTCTGTTAGTATAAAATTAACTCAGGATGAAAGCCTCATTTTTGAGGGCCACTGAGGTAGCATTACTGAAACTGGGGCTGTCCCAGAAAATCAAGGATAGCAACTCTAGTTTTTAAGAAATGTAAGCCAGAAATCATATCCCTTATTTATACACATTAAAATGTAGCATGGCTTCATCTTTCTGCATTTTAAATTCTTCCTCAACTACTGATTTTGAGATTTAGTTGCTTAAATACACTCCAAGTCCACTTTTATTACATAAATGAAGTTTCTGACAGAGGTTTTCCGGAGGAAAGAAAGACTATGAAACACGGAGATGAAACTTTTCACTCCCAATGCGACCATCCAACATCATTCCTTGCATAAAAGGGCAAAGGTGTTCCTTACAAACCTTTAACACTTTGAAGATGGGTAAAGCTTATGAGATTATCAATTCTCTTTAGACTATACAAGCAGCATTCACATTTGTTCTCTTATGGAATATGTGAAACAGCACTGTGGGATAGATGTTAGTTCTACTGTATGGATAAAGAAATTGAAGCTCATTTTCTAAACCAGCCTGCAATAGTAAGTGCCAGTCTTAAGTCTCTTAACTCTAGGGCCTATTCTTATTCCACCAGGGCACAGAGGAATGTTTCAGACTAAGGACTGTCCCTTTGCCATATTTTGATATAAACAAAGTTAGACTTTGGAGTCTCTTCTCCTCCTTTTCTTTCTCACTCTCCTTGTTCATTCTCCAGCCACTAAGTCTCATTTGCAAGGAACTTTTCTAGTGTACTGAACTAGGGAGAGATTAGGATAAAATTGGATTTTATTAATGAATTCTTAAAGACTGAGGTAAAGCCTGTAAGACGAGAAAAATGACTCGTCATCATAGTCTAAGATCAGTAGGGCTGGTCCTCTGGGTCACCCTAACTGCAGTCAGACTGGCAAGAAAATGAAAGAGTTATAGTGTTGCAAGCATCACCAAAACTGCTTTTTTGAAACTTAAAGGTAATAACTCTTCCCAAAGGAGACATGAATGTAATTTTTGTTCCACCCAGAAAACTCTGGGCTCTAAGCATCATAGGGCTGCAGCTGCACAGCAGTTATGCCATGACCTCCCAACATATTTCAAGAAAAAAGGAAGTTTTGTTCTTTGGGCCTCTGTTACATGGTGATAGCCAACAAAAGCCACTTCCCTTTTCTATTTCTCCTCTGGCTGAAAAGTCACAAAAGAGAGACAGTAAAATGTGGTCAGCAGGCATTAGACTAGGCCTCTTCTGTTCTGTTCCTATCTTAGTTTCAAAGGTTAAATGATTTTAACCTAGTTATTTCGTTTTTGTTCCTGTGAAACCACAGTAACAATAATTGGCCATACTTTTTCAGAGGCCATGATCCTGAGTTTTAATTTTGGTTCATTAAAATATTACGAGAGCAGTGATCCATAGCACATAATCCATCTTCCATCTGCAGACTCCACATTTGACCTTAATTGAACACAATCTTGGTGTGTGCCACTTTCATCATATGTCATGATCTCTAGCCCCTCAACTCTTTCTTCTTCCAGGCCATTAGCACTGCTACCTTGTTTCTCCCCAATCTGCCTCAGCTACCTCCAATTTTAGGATTCCTATAACTCCATTTCACTACCCATTCATAGGTGGTGAGTCACAACCATTGAAGCCTACTTTGAATACAACTGAAGTATATGTGGGCCTTTCTGCTTTTCAATAGCCCTGCCACACTTTCCTCTAGCAACTCTTCCGAAGCAGTCATCTTAAATTGTTTTTATTTTCTAAAGATTCTGATAACACTCAGCCTTCTTGAACATTTACTACTTGCTAGAAAGACTCAGGGTATTTCTACCAGGTGCCGTCTATATCCCTCCATCATACTGAAATTTTCTATGCATTTATTCCCTCCTAACTTCCCTGCCGTATCAAACTAAGCATCTTCCAACCCTTCTATGTGGGATCTTCAACTTTTTCTCTCTCTTCAAGGGCCCCAATTCAGGTCATCTGTATGCTTTTATGATCTCTTTTACTCTACCTTTTTAGCATTTATAATAATAACAAAAACACATGTCTAGACTTTCTTCTTTCATGACTAGAACACCAGAAAATGGGCTACACGCACAGCCCCACATATATACCTATGCAATTCCTTGCTCCCTCCCCAATCTCCACCCTTCTGAAATATTCTTCCATCTTTTCAATCACCAAATCCAATAGTTTTTCTTGGCTCACATCCTTCTTGACTCCTTTGTGGCTCTTCAGACTCAACATAAGTAAAATTGAGCTGAGTATTTCTCTTCTTACCCCTTCCTACCATTGCTGACCTTTTTCACTTCTTTCAGTTAAGTCAAAACCTTCCTGTTACCATTGCCCAATTCAGTTATTAAGTTCCCTTCCTTCTACCAATGTTATGTCTGGATTACTCAGTTCCTCCCTTTTCATTTCTAAGACAGACACCATCTTCACTCAACACAAGTCAACACATCATACCAATTTCCTAGCTTCTTTTTGTTAAAATAGCCTACATAAACTTCAGATGGTCTAACAACAACAACAAAAAAAAATCAAATTTTTTATCCTAAGAAAGAAAAACTGGCTCTAGCCTATGAGTTTTTTTCCTTTCATTTCATTTCACGTATTTCAGATTTTCTCTGAACTCTGGGAGAATTCACAGTTCTCAGAATACACCTTGCACTTTCTAACCAGTTTGCCTGAATCAGGCCAGCCTACTCATTTATAATGTTCAGCATGGTCTTTACTTATTGAAATCCGATTATTGTTTGCAGGATTTGGTAAAGATGTCTTTTTCTGTTTCTCATTAGCTGCAGATTATTTAATCCTTCTCTGAATTTCCATAGTTTCAATGTCCTCATCTGCTTCTTTCTTAATCTTATCATTTTTAAAAATATTACAGTTACTATGACCTTACCTTATTATCAGATTATAAATTCTTGGAGACAGTGATGATGGTGATAATAATAACTGCAATAATAATCTCCATAGTAACAAACTCCTTCCATATTCCAGATCTTTGCAAAATGTGTAGCTTCATGACCTCAGCAACACTATAAGGAGCATCTCTACTTTCATATGTAATTAAGTAATGTGCCTGAGGCTAATAACTACATGTGGCAAAGACAGAAATTTAATTTAGGGTTGTCTGATTTCTAA
Organism: Dasyprocta punctata; assembly: GCA_004363535.1. Classification (NCBI taxonomy): domain Eukaryota; kingdom Metazoa; phylum Chordata; class Mammalia; order Rodentia; family Dasyproctidae; genus Dasyprocta; species Dasyprocta punctata. Next base: position 102,731 of record RJWM01000663.1, read on the forward strand.
AGCCATGGTCTTACCTACTATGTGGAATATCTTACCATTTATGGATCAACAGAGAGTCACTGAAAAAAAACATGTTTCTCATAAGTCCTAGCTGACAGTTTACCTACCTATATTCCCCAAAGTCACTGAGCCCGTTTGGTCAATACATACATCTACAGGAGAAGAAATAGCTTAGACTATAACTCTTAAAGGATGAAAACAGGATAATGTTTTTATGCCTCATGATTAAACAGAATATAAAACACAAAGAAAATATCTAATTCACCTGGATTAAGTAATGGCCTAACTTTGTCTCTTTTCTTGGACCCATCAAGGTTAGGAAGGCAATGAATCAAGGCCACTCTAAAAACTTATTTAGATAATTTAAACCACATTCAGACATATCCTCTAATAATTCTAGTTTCTGAGGCTCTGACATCAGCCTTCTGAAAACATGATAATTGTACTCTGCTGACAGAATCAGAATCAATGTAAATTTAGTGTCCTACTTTACATATGAACAGGCAAAACAATACACGGCACGTATAGATATCAATGTAAAGAAAGCGGTGGTTGTAGCTTTCTATACGTAAGCAGCTAAGGACTATAATCCTCTGAGAGAAATGTCATTATACAGCCCAAATCCCATCACAACAAATACCTTTACAATAGAGACATCTGTATAACAAAAAACCTTTCAAGCTCTGGCTGACAGCCCATGTATTTCAAGCAATATTTGATGTGAGTTGGAGTTCACAGTAATGGGAATTGACCTGTATTTCCAAAGGTAAGATTTGAATGATTTCATCGTAACTCCTATTCCATGATACCACGGGCTAGAGTGATGTACAATCCAAATCCATGAAATTAAAAACTAAACACAAATACAGAACCAAAATCCATCCTGATCTCAAAGGGTGAAATTATTTCCTTTCATTTGGGATCTCTTAGGTAAAGAGAAGGGCTCTGACCCAAGTCTGGAAATGTAACATATAGAGCTGATTTTGGATCTCATCTCAATGAGTGGCGAAATGGCATAGTACACAAAAACAGAGGGACTATGTTCAAATCTCACTCTTTCCCTTACTAGCTGGGTAAACTATATTTAGCTATATTTCTTCTCTTTTGAGCCTTACTCTTCTTATCTGTAAAATGTGACTAATAACCACTTATGTTTGTATTTTCATAAAAACTCTAGGAACACACATAAAACTCCTAACAGAGTGCCTGATACTTAGCATGTGCTCAAAAGAGTGCCCTCATCAGGTTTCCTTCTTCACCAAGATCCTGAGTTTCTGCATGCTATTTTCATGAAATTAGTTAGAAGACCTAGTAAACGGAAGTTAATAGAACATACAGTCTCATATGGAGTCTGGGTAAAGTGTTACTCCAGTGAACAATGAGGAAATGAAAGAAGATAAAATGACTAGGACATGCACAAGTATTTATTTGACTATGAAAAACACCTTTTTGGCCAAGGGAAGACATATGTACTTGAAAATTAAAATGCAGGTGACCAAGTCATAACAATAAATGAGCTCTGATTATCCTGTCAGAGGTCATTTTGAAAAATGCTGATAACCCAAAATTCGGTCACATTTTCTTGGTCAAGGACGAAATGCAGTTGCTACTTTGGCCTAGTTTTCTTTTAGGTGCTATTCTAAGAGGCAGGAGGGCCCTTTTTTTGGTGAATCCTTAGCGGTTCCATACTTTATACTCTTCTCCTCAGCAGGATACTGTGATAATATTAAAACCAACTCTAGTTTCTCCATTTGGGAAATATGCAGCTAACTAGCTTCTAAAAATATTCACTAATGGTTCTCAATATTACTCTAATTTATGAGGTATTTAATTTTAATGATTTTTAGATACCTGAGTTTTTGCTTTTTCAAATTACAGATCAATAAAGTTTGTGATGACAGAATTCTATTGCTTTTTTGAAAACAACTTTGTTGTTAAACAAAATGTTTTGAGGTAGTAAACTTGAGTCTTATAATCTGAAGGGTGTGTTCATCTTTATAAAATGAAGATTTGCTAGGGGCTTTAAAATTCCTTAAAAAGCTTCCTAAGCCTTATCAAATCTTGGCAACTATTGGGAACAAGTGATAGCCCAACATTCCTGAGTCACAGGATGTGAGTCTTAAAGATTTCTTAGTTCTATCCTTTTACCTTGTCAGTAACCAAAAGACTCAGAGAAAATTATTGTGCCAGTATTCACGTGCTCAACTTAAGTGCACATGCAAGCCAAACAATGGTGTTCCTTATATGCTGTACAACATAAAAATAAAAACTGATTGGACAGAAATATCCAGGCATAGAGAAAAGAAGATCTACAGAAAGACAGACAAGCTCTGAGCAGAGAGATCAAGAGATCAACAACAGAGAAACAACAAAATTATTAAGGTGAGAAGGTTAAAATAGTGAGAGACCTAGTGGTTGTAACATAGGAGATACTTGAAATTTAGCCTGCACAAAGCTTCCAAAGTAGGGCTGAAATACACAGAAGCATCAACCTGGTACAATGGTTCCTGGCCTCTATTCAACTTCCACCCCCATCATCTTAAAATGGAGGCAGTAACAACCACCAGCTCACACACTTTAATTTTACCACTGATAAGGGCGTAAACCGCAAGCATTTTTGAAGGTGTGCTAACTACCTCAAGCCACTAGGGCACTACTCCCTGGCTCCAAAAAACACACTTCACTTAATGATCCCCACCTAATCCCCAAGATTGGAGGTCCCTCCTAAAAGTGAAACCTGTCTTCCTTACACACTGGCACTACACTAACAGTCCTAAAACAATAAAAAACCATTGTAATTACATGAGAAATTATGAGAAGGTAGCACAGAAAGAGTTAGCTCCTGAAATGCAAGGCTGGGAAACAGTGTTTCTCAGAGAAGCAGCTACCCCACCCAAGAAGAGCCAGTACTGTTAGAAAGTGGTCTCATGGGAGCCATCGGGCACCTGGACAGAGGCTCACATTCCTGCCCTCTCCCCTTCTCCAGACCCACCTGTCCCAGCGGGCTGGCGTCGGGCGCGCGCGCAGGGAGGAGCCTGGAGGAGCAGCCAGAGCACAAGGGCTGCCAGCACCAGCTGCTCCCAGCCCGTCCTCCTCCCTCTCTGCCGCCCTCCCTTTCTCCCGCAAGCTGAGGGCTCTGGGTGGCCCTGGTCAGCCCAGTGATGCTCATGACACCCACAAAGCCCGCCTGGACACCTGAGCGGCCCCTGCCCCATGCGTCCCGCACTCTGTACCTTTACTCTGGGGAGGGTTCTGACTCCGGTCCCGGAGGACGTTGATCTGGTAGACGGCTCCATAAGGCTCAAAAAGTTCTTTCAGCTCCTTTTCCGACCATGACCTGGGGATCTGTCCGACAAACATCTTAATGGCATCTGGGTCTGGTTGGTCTGAGTGATCCAAAGCTCCGTTCATCTTGTTGGCTGTGCCGTTACTGTCAAAAACGGAACCAGGAGCCAGAGTTAGGGCTGCAGGGTGAGGGACAGGAAGAAAAAAAAATGTAGGGGTGAGGGGGTGGGGAGGCGGAAGGAGGAGGAAGAGGAGCACGGGGTAAAGTGCCTAATGAATCGTAGAAATTTGATGAACTAAAACAAAGCAGAGGCACCATTAGGTTGCTCCTCAGCGGCAAGCCGAGCTTTCACTGCATGCTGCTGTTCAGCATCGCCGCTGGAGCACAGGGCAGCCCTGGGCTGCCTGTCACCCAGGGCGTGGACATCTCAGAAACCGGCTCAGGAGGCAGCTGCAAGTTAAGTGCTGGTCTCAGTCTGCAAGGCTGCCATCAACGCATCGGCAGCATTATCAACCCTGCACTGGCTAGCTATCCTTGGGAAAGAAAGGCAGGGCTGGATTTCTGCTGGATCCCCCCCTCCTCACACCAACACACACTCCCCGCCCTTTTTTGGAGGTTTTTGGAAGAGAGGGGAGAGGTGGTAATAATAAAGTCACATGGAAAGAAAATGAAACACTTGGCAGTCCGTCAGATGACTAATGCAAGATGCTGGTGATGAATTTGCAGAGTGCGCAAGGCATCCATGTGTGCATCAAATTAGTACGTTGTTGCTGCTCAGAATGGAAAGCGCTCCAGCTATGCAGCTCTCTGCAGCTGATTGGTTGCCTACACTGGAAAAAAGGACCGAGCTGGGAAGGGGGCGGGGGTGGCCCTCTTTAAAAAGCACATTGTTTATGGGACCCAGGCACAAAGGGTTTAATTCAGAGAGGCAAAAGGGATCTCAGAATTGACTGCTTTGTGCTTGGAAAAAAAAAAAAAAAGAGAAAAAGAAAAAGAAAGAAAGAAAAGCAGCCCCAGAAAGTTGAGTTCCCACTAAAGGACACAGAATATTTCAAATCTTTCACACTCCATAAATTGCTCTCTGTATATCTGACTTCCAGATGTTGCACTTAAGCTCTAAACAATCACACGTTTGGGAGAGAAAAAAAGAAAATCTGCCTTTTCTTCTTCTAGCTTCAGTAAATATTTGGTGTTGATACAAAGAACAAAACCATAAGCTTTCACGTATCTGTCTTCCTAACATTGTTTCCCAAACTCCCATTTGGAAGAGAATGCTTGCTTGAGCTTGCAATTCTGCTCACCATCATGTAAGACATCCCTTTTTTATTTGAAGCTCCTCCCCACCTAAGCAGAGTAAACAGCAAAGCAAACCAGTCTCCTTTTCTTCCTATCCCTGCCCTCCCCTCTATTCTCCCTAGACCCAGCTCTTCTGGTGGTAAGGGGGCTGCCTCTGAGCAGCGCTCAAGTGCAGCGCTGTGTTCTTGAGTTAGCTGCTCTGCTTGTGAAGATATAATGCACCTAAACAAGTGCAAAGCTCGCAGACACAGTCCTGAAAGAGCCTTGTCCAAAGTACCCCCCAGTCCAGAAGCGAAAAGGTCACAAAGGGGACACACTGACTTAAAACTGAACTGCAAATGGCAGGTGTGATTTCACTGGAGCCTTGGGGAAAGAGTAAAAAAGGTATTCAAAGATCTTAAGCAGAATTCCTAATTAGGTTGTAACAAACAAAAAACAGCACTTTGAATCTGCTGTGGGTCTAGGCTAGTTATGAGCCCTTAAAAAAGAAGGAACAAAAAGACAGCATCAATGGTTAGAAAACCAAAGACACACAGAAAGGAGAAATCCTCGATTAGATTTAATCCACAGAGGAAAATGATGTCAAATACTCTTCATTAGGTCTTGGTTTCAATTGCTACCCCTCCTCCATTTTATCACCCACTTTATTTTCTTATCCTTGAAATAAACAATCAGACTGTCTAACTTGAAGCATTTTCAGAGCTTCCTCTAATCAACTGTATTGTTATAAAAAAGTGTTCTGCTGAGTAAAATATTGAACACAAAATCTTCCTTCAACAATTTAGGTGTAATGTAATGTTTGTTTATATTAGAGCTAGATAGTTTATCTTGTTCCTATGCACCTATACTTTTTTTCCCAGTCACTCTTTGAGAATTCAGCAAACACCTTAACCCTGTGGAACTGTGATTACAGAAGGGTGGAGGTGGCAGAAACTCATGCAGTACAGATTGTAGTGTTCCTAGCACATTGAGAACTGAGAGTGTGGCAAGACTTATTTCTGGGACAGGAAGGCTCGTGGTTATCGCTACTGACAACCAGCAGAATGCAAAGAGGAAGGTATTACCACGGGTCTCAGCTAAGAGAAAACGGAAGTTCAAAAACTGAGGCTGCTATATGTTTTCTGTAATAACCACGATTACTGTAATGGAGGACTTCTATTTAGTTCAGGCTGGCCATGAACTCACTATGTAGTCCAGGCTGGCCTGGAACTTGAGGTGATCCTCTAATGAAGGATTTTAAAGTGATACTTGTTCTAATATTGAAACTTTGAAGTCTAGAGCAAGCATTCCTTAATGTTTCTACAAAGGAGATGACTTTTATACCCTCTGAGAAAATACACACTCACAGAGACCATAAAGGAAAGAAAGTTGAGAAGGAAGCTCAAGCCTTATACCTTTGGTCTCTTCGTGGATGAGGACTGTATTTATAGCCCCTCTCAATCAGCCATCCTTCATGTATGCCTGGAGGTCTCTTATCATCATGAGGAAGTGTTGCATAGTGGTTAAGGGCATGGTCTCTGAATCTTGGCACCACTCTGTCTTAACTATGCTACTCCACACCTCAGACCCTTGATCTGTAAAACAGAAATACTAGACTCTACCTCAGATTCACATGCTTAGTGTAAGATATGGCACAACATTAAGTGTTTTAATTAATTCCAAAATTAATACCTTCTTTGCATGTGTTGCATTTGAAATGACCATCACAAATCTATTTTTCAGTCCATTTTTTTACAGTATAAACTCAAACAAAATTTGTACCCTAAATAATAATAATACATAGCTCTTATATACCAGCTATTGTGCTAGTATATTAAACACTAGCATATTAAACACTAGCATATTAAGCACTAGCATATTAAACACGAGGTATCCTCATATAACCCTATAGGAAGGTAGCATTTTTCAGATGGCAATATGTAAAAAATAAGTTCCTTTCCTTTGATTACCAGATGATAAATTGTAGCATGAGGCCCCAAAGTACAAAATATTTCTCATTTGCTATGTAACCAAGTACTCTATCCAGTGTAGCTTGGGTTGACAGTGAACAGTTCATGGCAAACCAGTTCAAACACAAAGTCAAGAGCAAGTCCTACTGGGTCCCTGCAATCACGCTGTCAAGCAAAAGGCCGCACTAAAAGAAACCTTCATGTGTACCTTTCCTCTTTCTGTGAAAAAGACGGTGTTAAGTGCTGAATTTAAAGAGTCGTCTATGACTACTTTAAAACCCGCCTTTTAAAAAATCATCACATAAAGGTGTTTCCTTCCCACAGATGCCTTTCCTCTATTCCTATAGTCATATAGATGAGCACTGTCATCCATATCTACATCCTTTCCTGTCTGCCATTTTGCAAATAACCATTCCAAAGATCTGTATCGTGTATTAAGGGGAGAATAATCCCTTAAATAAATACAACCATGTCTAGTTGTTGTTTAAATCTAAAACACCACCACACCTTCCCAACCAAGAGCTTTTTTGTGTAGAAAAGCTGTCATATCCCACTCACTACTCATTATAACTGAATTGCATACCCTGAATCCTCACAGTATATGAGCAGTTCAGTTATTTTCACTGTAATCCATCCAAGCTCCTCCTGCCTTGGACTCCTAACTTTCTAGCTAATATTCATCTCCAGTGGAGGTTCACTGACATTTTTTTTTCCTTTTATCTTCATGGGGGTGTAGGTACAGAAATGTTTAGGCAAGACCAAAATTATTTTTTTCAAGTCAAAACTTTGTGGGTACTTGCCAGGGGCTGCAGAGAGTCAATGTGCTGCTCTTCATGGAGAAGTAATTATGGGAACAGTCACCCCAAATCTCAGCAAGACCCTTAGTAAGACCTGTATGTAAAATAATTTTATTGGCTTAGAAAATTAGATTAACTCCATTCTTTCCCTAGCCATCCTCGGCACCCAGTACAGTGCCTTTTATAGCACAAAAATTCAGATTCAAATTATATTTATCAAGGGCCTTCTCTTTGCCAGAAAACTTTGCCAAGCGCTCAGCATACAATATCAATAGAGCGCCAGTTGGAAACATCTTGTTTTTGGAGATGAAGCAACTAAGTGTCGCAGAGGTAGTGTGCCTTTCCCAGTGTCATGCCCTTAAGGAAACATGACTTCAGAATGTGAATACGGTAAGACTTAAAAGCCAGTTGCCACTCCTTACTATTCCGCAAACTGGGTTTCTCTGAGTAATGTTTTCCATGGACTCTGTGATCATTTACAGGCCCTGGTCACAGGAAAATGCATCTTTTTTGGAACCTCGCCTGCAAATTCCAACAAGATCCTGAGTGCCAATTCTGCTTTTGCCCTTAGCAAGGAGCCAACTATAAGGCTCCCCTAGGATAGATGCCATATGGAATTGGACCACAAAAGTCATAGGGCATGAAGCCAGTGGGTATTGTTGGTATCGGTCTCAGAGCCAAGATGAAAATGTAATGATGTTGGGAGAAAAAAATGAGAGTGCTTACTTTTTGCTTTTAGCACAGCATTGACCTACTTCCCTACTCTATTTTCTAGTAAAAAGAACTAGATCAACACAGGATATGCAAAATCTTCTAAGGTTCCTCTAAAGAAATAAAATAATATTTTAAAAATAATAATTGAGCTGGAGGGGGTCAATGGTAAATTGCTTGCCTAGTATGTGCAAGGCACAGCATTTGGCTTAGAAAATTAGACTAACTCCATTCTTCCCCTAGCCATCCTCAAAAAAAATTTTTTTTCCCAACAGTCACTATTAATTCCAGGACAATAAGGTTCTCTAAGACCTAGTAATTTGCAGGCTTCCATCTGAGAATTGAGAGTTCTACTCTTTCGTTGTCCTTGAATAACTTTCTGTGTTATAGTTCCTTGATATAAAAAGAAAGAACAATAAACATAAAATGGGTATGAGAAATAGCAAGTGGTCATAAATAATTATATGTATGCTGAAAAAAACATAAAATTTCACCTTCGACATGTATACTAAACCAAAAGCTATGCAAAAAAATAAGTTAAACTGGAAATTTTTTTGTTCATAGATAATCTCTTTGGTATTTATCAATAATTTCATTACTCCAATATTTGTTTTTGTATTATTCTTTCTGTTTCTTGTAATGACCTTTATCAGCACAAACTCTGTGCTGTGATGGAAATGATTCCTATCTGCACAATCCAACATGATAGCCACTAGCTGCATGTGGTTATTGAATACTTGAAATGTGAATGAGGCAAATGAAGAACTGAATTTTTATTAAATTTTATTTGAATAACTCTATAAGTGAATATACTTGTCACTCTCCCCCTTCAACATTCATTAGTTGAAATTCATCTAAACATATTATTTCATGGGGAGCTGTTCTCCAAAAGTAGGAAAGCAGGCCAAGAAATGACATCAGTGCTGAGGCATTCGACTGTGGGTCAGTAGGTAGTGGGCTGGCAAGTTGAGTTCTTGTTTTGGCTGAGGATCAATTTAGTTGGGCTCTCTGACAATCTTGTAAATGCTCTGAACCTCAGTTTCCTCACTTGTATAACAAAGAGACAAAGCAGATCACATCTGGCTCTTAGTTTCTATAACTCTGGTAATAGTTTGAATATAGAGATTGACTTATGGAAAAGATAATTTAAATAATATGACCAGCTGCCTAAAACCTTGATATGATTCCCCTTCTGAAAATTTAGTTCCTTAGGCTTACAGACAGTTACATGCTGGTGTCATCGATACCACAGACCCAGACGCAGCAATGAGTGGCTACCTGTCAGGGGTGCCATCTCATCTCTCTCAGTTTATGCCAGGGCTCATCTTAATATCATAGGTGCATTCTTGTCAGTTCAGTCAGTGACAAGGCACTCATTCAAAGAGCTTGGGAGTCATTTTATAATATCCACTATATTTAAGTAACAGCACACAAAGAAATAGGCTTTGTTCAGTTATCACAAGAAACTATCTAAGACTGAGCTGCAGAAAGCAAAAGAAAAAAAAAAAGTCCCAGCAGTGGCCCTGATACTTCTGTTGGGCAAGAGAATGGGCATGGGCATGAGCATGAAATTTATCATTGTTAACTATCTTCTACACTGTCTGCCTTGGTGGTATTGGTTATTTAAGAAGAGTCTTCTTTGTAGACTCAGCAGCTCTTCACACATAGTCCTCCGGAGAATATGTGAGAAACTGTGACCCAAAACACCCTTGGGAGGCTCACCATCACTCTAAACTTAGCACAGCCTCTTGGTTTAGGAAGAGGAATCAGTTGCCCTTCAACCTCAAGCTCTGGGAATTGCAACTCATTTTAAATGCACCACTTTATAGTTACCAAGAGAAAAACCTCCCTCTTCCATGACTGCCTTTCAACAGGGCAATTTGACACTGGCCTGACACAGTTGGTATAGTAGGATGGTGGGTAGTTGAATACTTTTGGCAAACTTCCTGGATATCTGTTATACTACCAATAGGACCTGAAAATAATGATACTCCTGTATTTACCTGGAAGGTATTGTTAACATTTATCATGTGTATCAAAACCTTTTGAGTCACAACCATACAAATTATGAACCAAGTCCCCAAAGCGCTGAGATTAAACAATAGTACATCATTAGTGAAAGCTCATGGAAGATCAATGCACCAAATAATACCCTAAGAATCCAAAAGAGCCAAAACCCTTCCCCAAAGCTCAAACTGTAAGTAAATTCATTTGAGCTCATCTGAAAAAAATATTCAAGATTCCTTTATGTACACATACATGTAATATGTTCTTAGGCTTGGTCAAAATTAGAAAACGCAATCATTTCTTAAGAATGCGAAGGATATCATTTTTTTTCACAGGCAACTAAGAAAGACTGATTAGTGATGGGCGTCGTATCGGGTGATATGCTATGTACCCCCAAGTCCTCACATACTTTTGATGGGGCTAAGTCTGGCGCTTGCTTGTGTTCGGTTTGCTATACCCGCCCAGGGGTGGAGCCGACATACAATGTAAGGGAAGGTGGGTCTTCCGCTTCCGCCCTCTCTCGCTCTCGCCAGGGTGCCTTGTGGCTTGCAGCCACCATGCACTGTAGCCCCGCCACCCCATGCTGACTTGGAGCCAACTAAATGGACTGAAACTCCCGAGAAACTGTAAGAATAAACCTTTCCTTCCCTAATTTTGGGCGTCAGATATTTTGCCTCGGCAACAAGCGAAAAGTAACTAAGACAGGCATTTTGCTAGATTACTGGAGTTAAGGTTGCATTGTATTTGGTCAGAGGTATAAAAACCATACAGCTATCTACCAGGATAAATACAGCCATGACTCCTGGGAACTGTTCCTGCAGAAAAGGCCACAGAGCACAAGCATTTGGACTTGCCAAGTAAAAGGGAAACCTGATTACCTCATCTCAATTTGACTGCCAGTAAAAGGCAGAAAGCTGGAAAACCCCCACAAAGAAGTAAATTTGGAGGCATGCAGGGGGTACCTGATGGCTGAACATACAATAACCCTTGCTGGGAAAGCAGTGAGGCATTGGCTATAGATAGCCCCCACCCAGGAAACTCATTTCCTTCCGTGATTTATCAGAAATAGTCCAGTGGACTTCAGGCCAGGTAGGAGGCATTTGCACAGGAGGGGCAGGTGTTTCAGGTGAATTTTTAGAAATGGCAACAGGGAAATAATCATCACAAAGAAGATTTGTAGAGGATTTCACATTTCTGAAGAGCTTCAGAGGCTCACACTGATGAATCAGTCCTTTCCCCATGACTGAGGTTACTATCACTGCCCCCACTTTACAGATGAGGAAGCCCCTTAGGCAAGTAATCTCCTGTGAGGAGCAGATATCAAGGGTGCCCTCCCAGTCTGACTGATAGCTAAACACTGCTGAATTTGTCTGTATACTGTGGACAGGTAATCAGAAATGGCTCTTTTGGATTACTGAGAGGAGATTAGTTTGGCTATCAATTAACTGAAAAGTGAATCATTACAAAATGAAGACAAGTATCATGAAAAACTCAATATGGGCACCCACTTTCCAAACTGAACATTGATTATTTTAACAAAACTGTCCCTCATATCCATAGAATATCATCAAATAATGAAAAGAGGGACACACATCAAGAGCCAAACAACACAAACACAATGCTTGGTTGCCTACAGACTAGATTTTAGCAGCTGTGCTTCTCAAGGCAAAATAACCTCTGCCTTAGTCACTAGTGAAAATATTTGCTTGATTTGTTTATGAAGAGACAGCAGTCAAGGCAGACACATAACACTCTCCACTACTACAGAAACCTTGGGTGGCCAAAGTGGACAATTCCTCCATGGGGAATTTTAAACACCTTAGGAGTTACTCACATACAAAATCTTTTTTTGTCCTCATACAGTTAAGACTTGATTCATGCCAGACATGTGAAGAGAAAGGGCTGAATAAAAAGGGTTGAAAAAAATGTAAGCCCTTAAGCTGCTCCTAGCCAATGAGAAGAGGCAGTCATATAAACAATAACAAACCAAAGTCCAACATAGTATGACCTAGAGTATATACGGGCTAACAATGAGCCAGAAACAAGTGACAAATGCAGCCAAGGAAGAGGACTGGGCATTCAGAAAGCTAAACTACACTGCATTCCTGTGGTCAATGTTTAAACGAAATATGAAAAAATAAATCAAAGGCAAAGAATGATAAGCTATATCATTTCATTTGGTTGACAGTGTAACTGAAAGAAACAAAGAATAGAAAAAAGGCGCTTCTAATGAAAGGGCTGGGAAGTTAGAGAAACAGCTCTTAGGAATATCTGTCTCTACCACCACGAACACATGAAACTTGGTGAGCATGCAGGAGAGGAAGTCCTGACACAGACCCTGGCAGGGATGGTGGTCATGTGCACTACTGGCCTCACACAGGGCGCATAGCCTAGTTCCTCAGTCCATGCTTCAGATGCCACATCTTAGGACTCTGTGGTGTAAAGAAGTCATTTCCGTCTTCACTCTCACACTCTGTGAACTCCTGGGCAGAGGTTACCAGTTCTCAGATATCTCTGCCTTTCACCAGGATACTATGAAAATAACTTTTCTGGTCCTGATCATTCAGCTCTAATCTGACAGACACTGTAGCATATCCTCAAACCCAGCACACCTAAAATTAACCTTCCCATTTTCTTTTACCTCCAGAGAGGTTTCATGTTCAAATTCCCTGTTATTTTTACTGGCTCAAATACCTCTGTGTCCCTCAACAATCTGAAAACAGGAGCAGTGTCTCACACAGAACATGAGCATAAGACAGACTAACTGTTCTCACCTCTTCCTTTCTCTGACTGCTGAACCTACAAAGGCAATAATTAACTGAACCCCTAACAGGCACAAGTTGAAACTGAAATTCTTGATAACAGGAATGTCTTATCTAATCATTGATTCAAGAAACATTTACAGAATGACTTCTATAATTCAGACATTAATCAAAGACCTGGGGATACAGCAATTAGTGAAATGGGGATAAGACAGTTTTTATATACCTTACCTTACATTCTACAGCAAGACATAAGCAAAATAAATAAATAAATCTTATACTAGAAAGTGATCATTCTGATGGGCAAAAATGAGACAGGGAGAGGAGGTAAGATGTTAAGGTGTTAGCTTAAATAAGGAGGTCTGAGAAGACCTTGTTTGGAAGGTAGATACGGTACCTTGAATTTAAGCTCAGTATATCTTCAGTACATATTTTCTGAATGAATAGATTAAATAGGGCAAGAAATCTTAGAGTCGTAAAGAGTAAATCACACATTATGTGATTTGCCATCACCATTATACAGAACCATGTTATCCTATCTAGTATTGTTCTACTAAATCTGAGAGTCAATGTACCTATCACCAATGAGCTCCTGAGTCATGCCTATTTTTCTCCAAATGCTGCACAGGTCCACTTATTCTCACATAATCATTGTCCTAATTCTGGCTATCATCTTTTCCATTAATTACTGCAAAACTGGTCCGTGGGCTTTCCTACTTTGCACTTACATGACAAAGACTTTGCTGACCTTTGTGCTTGCCTGACATTCAGAACTCTATCTACCTTTTCGTTAAATATTGATTATCTGCCCATTCATTATTCATTTTATCATCTATCAATTGCAGAATTTAATCTCAGTCTGGTCTCTCCTCAACCTGCTTTTGGTCTACCTTTCTCACTCTAAGTGATGTGCAATCAAGGAATACAAATGACAGGGAATGCCAGCCTAAGCAAGGCAGCTAGCAGGACAAGGTTTGACAGAAATGTACTGAAAATTACTAATGCTACTGTTTCCTTCCACTGATCTGGAAAATCAAAAGTTGACCGTAAATGGGAACTAATTATATCATATTAATGATAGTTTAGAGAATAGAATCCATTTGTAAAGAAAGATAAGAATTTCTACATACTAACAATTCGTTAAATTTGGGTGTCTCTCTTTTGTATTTAAGCATTCAAATTTATAAGTTTGTGTAAAGCTAGCAATAGAGTCATGAAAAAATGAACTGTGGGTATAGCTCAGTGGTAGAGTGCATGAGGTTATGAGTTCCATACCAAGCACTGCAATAAACAAAGAAACAATCAAATTAATTAATTAATTGAAAAATCTTATAGCCACCAAAAATGTACCTTACAAAGTTTGCTTCCTGACACTTACGCCCTTTAAGCCATTTGGATAATTCCTCCAAGCATTGCTCAAAGATTGTTCTGCATTGCCTTAATCAGCTACATTTCAAACCCACAGGCGATTAAAGTTAGCAAATAGGAGGGAGGGTTTACAATAGGAGGGTCCTGGTCCAAACAAGCTAGGGAATCTGGGAGCCATGCAGGTAAAAGCCCATTCATACCAGGAGTTGATGTGTGTGTTCTCTAGTAGTTCCCATGGACAGCAGTGAAGCAGAATAACTAACCTGTATGGTGACAATCTTCTCTCATCTAAAAGGTAATAGTATGCACAAGAAATTCTGCTTGAGCAGGTCAGGAAATACGTAATTTATTGTTAGCAGAATTCCTTCAAAATGAGACAATGAAGAGAACTGGTACCTTAGAGGATAAGTTTTCAACTGTACTGAAAATCTGGCTAATCACCCTGACTCATTCCTCAGGGAATATTGGAGACTTTCTTATTCTAATGTGACAGTGGATGAGATGTCAAGATTTGTATACCCCCTAATTTGTTATCATTAAATACAATGATTAATTTTGCTTATTAGACCCTCTCAGCTCTTTTCAGGTTAATTTTTACCAAGCATCCTGCTCTCTTCTTAGCTGCCAGGTACTGTTTTCATTATTTTGGGAGAAATGAGGGAGAGGAGAGGCAGAACTGGAGTGGGATGAGTTCCGATTTGTGGGAGTTTGTTTTTCCAAAGTCAACAATCTATTACAGATCCAGAAGTAAAATGTAACTCTTTCTCTTCAAGATACCAGGAAAAGTGCTATTTGAGGTTTAACAATACTGGAAGTAAAAGTCCTAAATAGATGACTATGATAGCATTAAGAGGGGAAAAGCATGAATTTTGTATAGTTTTTCCATCCAGACATAAGAAAAGGCAATCAGATGCTCTACAAGATTGCACTAAATTCCTAGATAGCAGTCCAAAACATTGTCTTTCTGATCATCTGCTCAAAGAAATTTACGAAAGTGACAGAAAAGAACACTGCCAAGTTCAGACAGTTAGTCAAAGGAGACTTCCAGTGTGTTCTGTGCACATCAGCTTATCATGAATGTTCTTCTAAGGCACCAATAGGGTAATTTGTCATGCTACAAAGCCACGTATCAAAAGGGAAAGTCCAAATGACACTCTACTTTGCTAGTTTTTAAATTCTTCAATTACATTATAAGATGAAATCAATACCAAATACCACGTTTTGATTTGAAAATCTATTGGCCTTCTCAATGTCAGCAAGTCAGAAGTTCTATTTAGCCTCTTAAATCATCAATTAAAATAGGCTTTGACAGTTAATTTGGTTATTTCTTAAAATATACATCATCAGATCTAACTCCCTAAACAAATAAGAATTCAAATAGGATGTGTTAAATTATAATAGCTGTTATTCTAAGAGGCTGAATATCATTCTATCAAAATTCCCTATAGCTGGCTTTTTTAAAGCCATTTTTTCATTTTTTGACACTACATCTGGCACAATGAATACAGATGATCATGTGTTTATATATCTGTCTAACTGCCTTTCCCAAACACAGCCAGATGGAGTCTTTCAGAATCAAATTAATTTCAGATTAATTCACTCTGGACCCACTCCAGTTTCACGACTCTTTGCTTTGAAGCACCAACTGAATAGACATGAAATCATGAACTTGAAAGAGCACAGGTTCCTTGATACTAAGGGTAAAAAATGGTATAACTCTGTGGTTGTTCCCCTGCCCCAGAAGAAATTCATTCAGGTACCACAAGCTGCCAGTTCAAGGAATGATCAACATTTCAGTGTCAAAATCATCCAGAAAGAACTTTCTTTTGCATGCAAGTAAGATCACAGTTAATTTCACAGTCAATATTTATAATGCTTTGGGATGATTCCAACAAAAATTAATATCCTCATTACTAACATCAGAACCAAAAACATTAAGATAAACCTGCCACATAGGCAGAGTTAGGTATGACCAGTGATAGGAAAGAGTTAATTCTAAACAAAGTGCATATTTTCTGTCTCTAGATGTATCTACTGAAGGAAGGAACTATAAACAAATGTAACCAGGCTTTGCTTGCTGTCAATCTTGGTAGATGCCTTTATTATCATACTTGTTTCAATTGCAATTTGGGTTTCCATGGAGACACAACAGTCAGCTCTAGAAAATTACAAGATAAATGTCAGGCAGTGATAACGGTGTTAATGAAGCTTCGGTGACAAGCAGTTCTGTGCTTCAAATAATAAGCCTATTTTCTATTAGCATATGTATAACCTGTCAAAAAACCTGGAAGAGAATATTAAAAATTAAATATCTATCTATCTATAAGAGAGGGGAGAGACCCCTCTATGAGTAGCTTAAATTTGGTGGGTCAACCTGAACAAGAAAAATAAAATTAATTGCTCATTTCTTGAGAAAATTATGTACCAATCATGGCTCTAAAGGATGCTTTAGCTGACATTCAGAAATGTCTTTCTTCACCCAGTCATGGGTAGAATTTTTTCTTAAGAGTGTGGCCTAGTAACCTGTTTTTGTTTCTGGAAGTTAAAACCTCACTAAGTCTGACCATGGCAGATTATGAGCTTCAGAAAAATGAATGCCACAACCAAACTCATGGGACCTGCACTAATATAACCCACCTACTCCTCTTTGTTCTCGGTAGCTAGATAACTCATAACTGGATTATCAGCACTCAGAATCAGTCTTGCTCATTCAATAACAAAACATGTGCCACGGAACTTTGAGCAGGTCAGAAAAACTGGTAACAGTGAAATGACAAAAGTTTGATACATTCTTAAAACACAGGTTGAAACTTTCAAATTGTGTAGAAATGCAAATACAACATAGTTCAAGGGAAGATTCTAAAAGAGACTGAAAGAAAAATAAATCCCCTTTACTGGGGGAAGGGTGGTGAGAAGATGACTTAGGGATGTGACAGATTTCTATGTTCTATTCAAGAAAATTCTTCTAGGATCTTCAGTTAAAAGGTTAAAGATGAAAAATTAAAGTTAAAAGCAATAGGTTAAAAGAGTGGTACTTTCGCAAGTCCAAGTCTCCAGAAAGACAAAAGACAGACCTGTCTATATGAGTGTCTCCTGCATAGTTAACACTATTAAATAGATAACTTCCCATGGTATCCACTAATTCACCCCACATTTAATTCACCCCATATATTTTTAATTTCCATTTTATTCACCCCACATATTTTTCCTTCCATTATTTAACAACTTTTACCTAAGAATCTACTATGTGCCACTGAGTTTAAAAAAACGATGACAACACAGTGCCACTGTTCCTAAATTTCATGTTGTTCAGTAGTTTGCACAACCTAACATTCAAGCTCTTGACTAAGGTGCTACAAATGTTCTTTTCTTTCTGTCCAAAGTGTGGTGTATTTTGAAGTGACTATGAGAAGTATGTTTTTCTAGGGCAAGCTGACCCTTTTTGCAACAACTCTATGTTGGGAACAACAGGATGTTCAAGTGTCCTACTGATTCACTGCCACTCTTGGCTTTTTTTTTTTTTAAACCCAATTTAATGGGAGTCATATACAAAGTCTAGGATAAAACTGTGCCAAGGTCCTAAGGTAAGAGTTTGCAATGTAGCTGTTGAAAAACTGCACATTTTTGCTCCCCACAAACCATTTCTTTTTTTCTCTGAGTCCTCTGTTGTACCTCCATATGGCTCTTGCAGACTTAAGAGCTGCCTCCCACTCACAGGAGTGGGTATTTCCCCCATACCTGTAAGGTCTATCATGAGCAGAGTGAGATTCTGGGGAAAGCAGGACAAAAGTGAATGGCTGAAACTGGTTTCTGGGGCAAGAAAAAGATTACTTTTCTTTTGAGCCTTTACCTCCAGTCTTTTTTTGTTTTTAATTAAGTTTATTGGAACATTTTAGGTATACATAGTGATCACGTGCATCACAGAGAATTTGTACCTGCACAAGATGTATCTTGATTCTTTTTTTCCATTCCTCTATCCCCGCCTTAAACCCCTCTGGTGCAATCACTGTGGAAATCTCTGTAGAGATTCCTCAAAAAACTAAAACTAGAGGTTCCATTCGATTATTCAGCTATTCCACTTCTTGGTATCTTCCCAAAAGAATTAAAGGTATCACACCATGGCAATATATGCACACTCATGTTTATAGCAGTACAGTTTGTAATAGCTAAATCTTGGAAACAGTCCAGAGGTCCATCAACCAATGAATGGATAAAGAAGATATGTTTTTAAAATATATATAATGGAATATACAGACATGGATAAACTTGAGACATTTCTAGGTAAATAGACGCAATTTGAGACCATATTTTTAAGTGAAATAAATCACACACATATGTGTATAAATATCACACTGTTTCTCTGGTGTGAGAAACCAAAAGTGTAAATAAGAACCAAAATGTGTAATAGATATTGTGAAATAGGAAGAAAATATTCAAATGGAAAGGAGAACTATGGAGGGGGAGGAAGGAAGGGAATAAAATAATGAGAAAAGGAACAAATAGAAATTTTCAGTCTTCTGTTCTTGACTCAACACAAAGTATGAGACTTGGGGATCTTTATTAAGGTTTGGTCCAGATGAAATGGCCTCAGTCTTCCTTTTACTTTAAGGCTCTTAAAATCTTTTGAGTCTTTTATGGCCAACCTGACTTTCTTGGAGTCAAGAGATTCTGCAGGGGTTCATGGCCATGTGTAGAGTCCCCTGTGTATACATTACTGATATCTCTGCAGCAGTTGTAAGCTGACAGAAGACTCCAGAGCTCAAAATCTTACCCACTCAACTACAAGGAATACAGGCTTGCTTCAAAGCAAAATAAAACAATATAAAACAAACCAAACAACCTCAACAAAGCCTGTAATATCACCATCATTCACATTTCTTGATCTACTTTCCTGTTATCTCACCCATGAAAAAGACATGGAAGGAAAAATAATTTAAAAATATACAAAATACGGGACACTAGTCATATGATTCTTTAACAGGACCAAAGTAGTAATTTGAATCTATGCAGGAAATGTAATGATATTTAAATTCAATAACTTGGGCAAGGGAATTTGAGGTTAAAAACTTTTAGTTTTAAATTAAAGACTAATACTATGTCACTACAACATGAAGAAACATCTGTGGTCATGGAAATAAAATTATAAACAGCATGCCTTCCTCACAAACAACTCTATTTTCCTATCTGGGTTTAATCTTTGGGGACTTTTTTTTAAACTAATATTCTCTGTTTACTCTTGCTTAAGTTTTCATGTTCTCTTATTTGTGAAAGGTGTTGGGCAGGGAATATTGAAATTGAAAAGTTACCTACAATGGTTATTGTTGGTTTTAAAATTATTGAAATAATTAATTTTATTTTTAATAACACCACGAAGCATATTAGTATAGTTCTTCAATGTTAGAATGACAGCTTTAAACTGGGGCAACCAAAATTGCAATCATAATTTTCCTAAATTGACAATATTTGCTAAATAGACTCTTGGAAAAGAGAGTTATACATGTGGGAAATAAATAGGAGATTATAATATAAGTGTGGCACAGCTTCAAAAGTGAGTTCAAAAGTGAAAGATGAAAACAAACATCTGCCTGTTTTCTCTTTTTCTTTCTTTCTTTTTTTTTTTTTATATCTGTTCAATGTGGAGAAGTTTGACTACAGAGAAGCAGTTTAAACTCTACTCATGTGAAAGCAGGAGTAGCTTAGTGCTGCCCACTGTTGGTATACAGAAAAATCCTCACTTCAAAAGGTGTTAAAAGCACCTTGGGATTTCAGGTTTGTATGTTTTTATAGATAATTTTATAAGGGCAAGAATATCAAATGAATCGTGGAGAATCCCCATACCAAAGGAGTCATTAAAATACTATGAAAGAAGTTTTTCCAAAACAAGGTGGAAACATAGTAAATTCCTCTTGGATTTGGGATGCGAGGTGTGTGTTTATGTGACAATGAACACAACTGCTGTCCTGGAGAAGTGTCACAAAGTTAGTAACTAGGCCAAAACAATAAAGATTACACACCACAAAACGTATGATACCTGAGCTTTTGTTGTCAGTTTCATGTTTTATTTGCAAACTTGCAATTGTTTTCAAGTATAGGACTGACTAAAGGAAAACAAAAGTACTTCCAAAAATATTTCTTAGGTCATTGCAAACCATAATGAAACACAAACATCACCAAGGTTAAAACCTGAAAACACAGGGCTGGGAGTTTGGCTCAGTGGCTTAAGCGCCTGCCCTGGCAGGTGCAAGGTTGTGAGTTCAATCCCTGGTGCCGGAAAAAACAAAAAACAAACAACAACAACAAAAAAAAACCTGAAAACTTAAAAAAATACCTGAACACTTATCAAGGACAGAATGGTATAGAAATTTTAAAAACAATAATCCAGATTGCTACAATTTTAAATCCCCTCCTAAGGTCATATGGTGTCAATTTTAAAAACCAAGTTTCCCCCTGGAAAACTTAACTGTGTGAGCTTTTCTGTGTCCTTAGTATTAGAAATACATTTAACAATAAAAAGGCAGTGAGAGTTTCTGGACATCAGCTGATGAAGTACCTGAACACAGAGTAAATTTTCATTGAAAAAATCTACGATGGTAACATAACTTCCTAGTTATATGCCCACAGCTACACAGACACTTTGAGATTAGCTTGTTTTCGAGGCTTCCACAGATATTTCATTAGCAACCCAAAGAATGGGGATCTCCAAGGACAGCTTGGCAATGGTCCACCTTAGCACACAGGGAACAAGGAGCTAAAGAATATAGGTGAGAGCAGAGCACAGGCAGATTTAGAAATAACAGGAAGACCAGATGTGTCCTAAGGCAATGTTCACAGAGTGCAAAGCATGGGTGTTTATTTTGGACATTGCTTCTTGAAATGCCATCCTCTTCTGCTCATATTTATGTGTACTGTGTTTGCAGAAAGGACTTGTGATTCAAGAATTTTCACTTAAATAAGACCTAAAGAACTGGGGATTCAGTTGCATGGGAAAATAAAATTGTATCAGCTGATGAAAGTGGGGGATCTGCTTAACGTGTTTATCAATAATTTAGCTGTGGGTACAGGAACTGGTTACAGGTGAGAAAAAGGTTATTCTGCTAAGTGGGTTAATACATGATAAATGGGTTCTAGCTGGAGGCAGTTCCCCTGTGAAACCAGAGTGATGAGGTTTACTGAGGCAATTTTTAATTCACTAACTCACCATTATTGACGGGCTACTAGGCTTGTCTTAGTTTATTTGTTGGTTTGTTTTGAAGACAACAATTGATAACACAAAGGCAGTCATTTAGTGTACTGGAGGAAGACACTACTCTTCCCCCCCCCCTTTAATTAACAAAACTATTCAAAATGTCCTGACAGAGAAGAATAATGGTGAAATAAATTATAAAGTCACTTATGTATGAAACCATACATTATTAAAACTACTTTAAATGGGCCCTTAATTTAAATAAAGGTGTTCATTTTAGGAAACCAAGCATCATAAGAATGAGGACAGAATGTTATTCTGACCCAAGATATAAAAGGCAGATGCTTTGCCAGCAGCTAGCAGTGTATCAAACTGTCCTTGACTTTTATTAAAATTCATATATGTCTCTAATGCTAGACAAGTCTTAGCCTCAATTATTTAAGCCCCACATTTCTTTTAACTAAATACAGCAGAAAAAAGCACATTGAGAACAATTCACGTCTAGTATTTACACTTGGACCAATATTTCAGACCAGTCAGCAAAAGTAATTGCTTCTTCTCTGTTCAGTGTAAATGAAGGTGAGAACCACCTCTGGAGAAATCTGAATAATGAGCAATCAATGCAACTTAGGGTTCTTGTTGCTAAAATATCAATTTTAGTATGTTTAGAAAACCTACCTTTTACTTTACCAATGTTAATATAAGAGACCTTATCATATGTATCTAGGAAAAATATAGGCATTCCTTATAAACCAAGTCCTTCTCTACAGAACTTGCACTGCTGTTCAAGTTAGGCAAATAAAGAAGCACACTTTCTTTTTGGAGCTCTGATGGTGCTAAAGTATCCCTTTAATGTAAAATCTATTTTAACACATGTCTACTATTTCACTGACACCTTGAGGCCAATCCTCACTCTGATGTGTGTGTCTCTACAGGATAGAGAAGCCTCCTCTGCTGTCATTATGCCATAGTTCCTGCTGGCAGGAAGTCCTGCCTTGTGCATAAGCCCAAGCAGTTTTACAGATCTGTGAACAAGTGTTCATAAAAATGCTGACTTTTCAAGTGACACAGTAACATGAAACTCTCACTCAACTCATATAAAGATACTAAACAGAAAAATTTCCTCCAAACAAAATGGGCAAACAATAGCTGGGCATGGTGGCATACACCTGTAATCTTACCATTTGAGAAGCTAAAGCAGGAAGATTACAAATTCAAGTCCAGCCTATGCAATTTAGTAAGCCTCTGTTTCAAAAAATAAAATAAAATAAAATGGTTGGGGATGTAGCTCAGTGGGAAGGTCTTGATTCAACTCCTAGTACCACATTTAAAAAAAAAATGTTGAACAGGGATGGCAAACACATATGTTTTCATATTTTACAGTCTACATTCAGTGTAAGAGAAATCCACCTGTCTCACATGTGCTGCCATGTGATTATGAAACACTGAACCCAATCACTTTAACCGGGTTACTCACTTAAGAAAGAAATCCTGGTTATTAGTCATAGAAGTCACACTCAAGGCTTATAGGGACAATTTTTACATAAGCCTTTTAGTTTTTAATGACTAGAGAAGCTCTTGGGGCTCATCATATTAAAAGAAACAAAAAAGGAGGGAAGCAGCATTGGTTTTTAATTACTTCTACCTCTGAATCAACAATCTTAATATGAGAGTTTTTAAAACATTTGGAAATAAACTAAAAGTCCACCTTTTTGACTTGCCCAGCCACTGGTTTCTGTCAGTAATGCTACAGTGGTGCCTTGGTTCATGAACTTAATTCTTTCCATGATTCTGGTCACAAACCAAAATGGACAAAAAGTGAATCAAATTTCCCCATAAGGTCAACATAGAACCTAACCACTGAATTTGATTCAGTTCTCATCCAATTCAGTTTGCAACCAGAATTGTGGAAAGAATTAAGTTTGCAAACTGTGGCACCACTCTACTTCTGGCATCATATCTTACTGTGTGTGTACAGGTCAGAGCCAATGAAAAGTTGCGATTCACCCCCAAAACATCATCCTTCACAAAATGCTGACAATCTCTATAATTTATCTTGAATCTACCACCTCCTGCTCGGTCTATGGTCATCATCCTGTGTACATTCGTACCGAACCAAAGGTCCTGGCACCTCCAAGGGCAGTGTCCCCCCACGCTCATAGGCTACATAGGTCAGATAGATTAAATAGGATATAATAATCTGAGTTCAAGAATAGATCTGATATAATGATTTCTAATGATTTTTATGAAGGCACTATAAATCTGAATATTAGTTTAGATAATGACATTTACCAAACCAGCTCACTCTGTCACCATGTACCATGCACATTCTTTGGGCTGGCTGCAAATTGCCTTATTTTTCCACCTACAGGTATCAGGAAACACAGGCAGAGATAACACTATGTGTATAAACACACTTAGGGATGTGACGGTGGGTTGTAAATGGAAGATGAGTTAGCTAATGACATAGATAGTCAAGCTGCCTCTGGCCTCAGAGGGAAAGAATCCTGAAAAGACTTCTTAGATTATAAGAAAGATTCCATTATTTTGGAATGTGGGTAGCAAAAATTCACAGATAGAACACAAGAGCATGTGGCCATCAGGGAATATGGTTTAGTGAGCCAATGATATTCTCCAATCTACTTTGTGTGTAATTTTATTCAACCAGCCGAGGATGAATCAATAGATAAACAAGCTGCACAAGGAATAATAAATGGAAAACAGAAAATAAAGTTCACAAAAATGTTTCTGTTTTTATTATGGAAATTTTGGTTGTTTAGACTTAAAACAGCTATACTTTCTATTTTATCCATTTTACTTTTCAGGATATGTATAGAGATATGGATATGTTTAAAAATATATATTGTGGTAAGAAGCCTGATGGATTACACATTGGGTCCTTCTGGAAAACTTCATATGAATATGTATAACATACTCCTAGTAAGGTACCATAAGATAACTCATTCATGCACTTATTATAATAAGCCTATCAGTCATTACAAGATATTTTCTAGGAAATGTAATGAGCAGAAAAGTGGGGTAGCCAGACCCAAGTTTAAACCCTAACTCTGCAGTTTTTTTGCTTTATAATCTTGGGCAAGTTACTCAGAGTCCCATATCCCTCAGATATAAAATGAGCACACTATGGCCTCTTTCTACAATGTTGTGAAGATTAAATGAGAAATTTTACATCTTTAACAGCACTTGGAAAAAATGTAGGTGACTCACAAGGTTGACTATAAGTAAAAACTGGCAAATAGAAAAAAATGTAAAAGTAATAATTATTTCCCATACAAACAAGCAGTATATAAAATCCATATTTGCAACTGAAGCTACACAGCCTAACATGATCCCAAACACTAGAATGATAAATAAAGCTTAACTAACATCGATGATGGTGACGCTAAAAGGGAGTAAAATAAATTAAGCAAATTCTTATCTATGATGGAGACCTGCTGGATTCTCTAAACCCCACTCGGTTTACTTGTGATTATTCCACATTTAGGTTGATGGGAGCTCTCTGTGTACGATCTTTTCTCTGCAATCAACCACAGTTCACTTCCACACTCTGTTTCCTTCCTTCTGCATCCCCACCCTCCTTCAGCAGCTGATTGGAGAATATAAAATTCCCAGAGCAATTCTACCCTTTAATATCTCCACCCCACCAGTTGGTTCCATGAGGACAATTTTACCTGATTCTCATATTAAATGTAATCACTCACCAGGCAATCATGTTTTCAAACGTGGGAGTCCTACACACAACCTGCTATTATTTGCTTGGTCAGCACAAAACATATTTCAGAAACTCTCATGAATCCTGATGCTCCTGCAAACCCATCCAAAGCTCAGCCAGCTCTTTCAGTGATACATAAAAGTATCTCTGCCACACAGATGCCTGAGTCTCATTTATGGAGCAATTACAAAACTTGAGCAGCAGCAGTGTTTTACATTTGTTCAGTTTTGTATTTTTAGCCCTAGCTTTTTCCTTTCATGGATTATGGTAAATACAACATTTGCTTCCAGAATGTGGGACTTGCTGGGATCATAAAAGAAAGTGCGTAACAAGCAGATTACCTTTGGCTATTGCATTATAGAGAGGCAGACAGTTACGCTAAGTGGCTGGATTTAGTCATATTCAAATTCTATTAAACTGCCTTTCCCAAAACACAGAAAGAAACAAGAGCATCCTGGTGCTTAGTGTATTTTCAACTCTCTACCTTTCAACCAGGGCTTCACTGGGGGTGCTTTTAAAAAGGTAAATAAAGAAATAGTCTTACATTTCTGTATTTTTTCCCTGGAGTTTCTTTCCTTCGTTTAACACTCTATAAACTGCTTTCTCTATAACGAAACAACACAGGAGTATGCAACAGCAAATTTAAATAAACACTATAATTCTACTGAGAACCACGTACTGTCCATTGTATAGAAGTAAACATTCTACATGTAGCACTATGCTCTGTCCAAGTAGATGACACTCCTTATGTCTGTATATCTCAGGACTAAATCTATTAATACATCAAACTACAATTTGTATATTTTGCCTATTTGCCCAACTAAGTAAATCATCATGAGTATGAGGGACAATTTTTTTCTCTTATAAGTCTGCTGCTTTTATGACCTTGCCATAAATTAGCCCAGATACTGAGTTGTAAATGTAGAGCTGCAAATGTCTTTGAGAGGCAATTACTGTGAAACTTTGTTCCACCATTATGAAATGTGGCATTTTCACTAGATAATGTCCATATTAAACACATCAACCAGAGGCCCAGAGAGTGAACCTGAAAATGAAAAGAAAATGTAGCATTCAGCAAAGCTTTAAATGTAGAAATGCTCTAAGTAGCTTTCTCAGTCTAGAGTGATAGCATTGATATATGGCAGTGCTGTGAATATATTATATTAAAGAGTTCTCTCCAGCAAGTTTGTGCATTTTATTTAATACCCTCCTCACTGTTTTGAGAAATAAGGTAGAAGCATTTACCACTCTGAAATTTTTTAAAAAATCAGGTATAGCCTTTGAATAAAAATGTAATTTAATAAAAGATGACAATAAATGCAAAGGTATGTCTAAGGATTTCCTAATGTAAATGTTCAGTAGAGCATTGAAAAGGTTAATGCAAAGCCTGGACTAACACTGGTACTTTTGACAGAAATTTTGAAATGAAAAAAAAAAAGCATAAAACATTGTGAGGCAAGTTAAACTGTATGAAGATGTAAAGTGATTGATGTGAATCAAGTATGTATAAGAGATTAGAAATAAAAAGAAAACAATGACATCATGTAAGAAAACATCTAACTAATCCTAAATCTTGATGAAGGTAAGAGACAGATATAGCCAAGAACGATTTGGCCTGAGGGGTAAGTAGACCAGACTAAAATGTAACTTGACGTGAAAGGAAGAGTAAGTATGGAAAATTTAAGTGCAATAGTGGAGTCCCTAGGACCCGGAAAGAAGCAAGTATGTTTTTCCACAAGTCTAACATTGCAAAGGTTTGGAGATTTTCAACATACAGAACCATGGTAATTCAAGATCAGCAAACAATGTTATTGATCTAAATAAAAGATAATGAGAAAGTGACATAAACAAGACAGAAATTGTAGGCCAAGGGAAAACAACTTGACCACCTCAAATATTGAAGGGACGTGGCATGACAGCATGTCAGTTGGAGACATGTAAACGACAAGAAAACAAAATACAGAACAAGGAAGTAGGGCACGGTGGCACATGCTCTAATCCCAGTACTCTGGTAGGCTTTGGCAGGATGACGTCAAGTTAAAACCCAGCTTAGGCAATTTAGGGGAGCTGGTCTCAAAATTTTAAAATATTTAAAAAGGGTTAGGGATGTAACTTGGTGCAAAGGCCCTAGTTTCAATTCTCATTACTGCAAAAAACAAAACAAAAACAAAAACAAGGAAAGTGAGTTCACCAATGGGAAGGAGGACACACCTAGGCTCTATTATGTAGAACAGCTTCCTAACTACCTGACCTTACATCTTACCTGCCCAGTCATTCTCCATATTACAGCATTCCTTTTTCCCCTAATTATATATTTCTCAGTTCCTTTGGTCACCCTTCTCTTTAGGACAGTATATATACTTTTAATCTTGGCTATAAAGTTCTTCACCATTGGATCCTACTGATAATTCCAATTATTTCTGTTTTCCTTCTCAAAAACCCCAGGGCACAGTCTTAAACCCTGTTGCCTGCCCCAGTACATTTCTTCATTTACCTCTGTACCCTCGAATTAACTTCCTACTCCATCAATAAACAAATTATTCAGTACTAGAGAGTGATCATTTCTTCTCCAAATTTACCACATAGTTCTTGGCTATACAAAACATTTGATAAGTAATTATTTTATACAACCTCATATACTGTCACAACACATCATTGCCTAATTATGGTTATTACATAACAAGGACGGCACAGTGTAGCTGCAAGACCTCATGTCTTGCATGCGCAAAGGCCTTCTTTGGAATTGTATTTTCAGTACTACAAAGCGTCAAAAAATATTGCATGTGAAAATGCTCTGGAAACTATTAAAAACCACATACTACACATTATGATTGTATCTTTCTTCCCAAACAGACTCTAAAGGTCTTGAGGGCAGGAACTAGGTCTAACAGTTCTTCTAATTTTCAAATTTACTTACCAAGGCACATCACATTCAAGAGGAACAAAATAAATATGCAATGATTAATTATTCTACACTTCAAAGTCAGTGGCAAAGGGCCTGAGGAACCACTGCCTGTGCTTTTGTATTCTTCCCCACTCCAGCGTTGTCTGGTCTAGACTGCACTAATTTATTTTCCACTTGGCTCCTAGAGGAATCTTTCAAGAATGCAAATCTGCCTCTGTTATTTGAGCTCCTTAAAATCTTTTAAAGCTTCTTAAGATAATCTTCAAATTCTTCAGACAAGACATTTTAGGACTGGCTGGTGGCTGACTCTATACCCTTCTCTTACTATACTACTCCCCTCAAAGTCTCTGCTCTACAGATACTATTTTACCGATTGGTTCTAGAATATGCCAAACTCATCCTTTCACTATATTCAAGTATGGGAGTCTTTATCTATCTGACCAAAACACTTCTTGGGAAACTCTTCTACTCCACCCGTCCCATAACAACGCTAGCACAGATTAGGCAGCACCCCATGGCTCAATGCGTACGTCTTAACGAAGATTCACTGCCAACATTATGTGTTCAGATTTTCATTTCTAGAGCTTGCCTAGTGCCTGGCAAGTGGCATGTGATCAGAAATTTGTAGGGAATGAACATACATTGACTCATTATTCTCTGAAACCATGAAGATTCTGTAATTTTAGCTTCATTTTTATGCAAAAAAGGGGAGTGTATTATTTTAGAAAACTAAAATTTAACAGATGTCAGTATATTAAAGTTTTTGACATTAAATTTCAAAGAGCTAAATTTACGGGTTATAAGACAAGGAGTACTCAGTATTTTGTGTATTTTTGAAATGCACCAAAACAAAATTACTTTAAGCTTAAAAATATGTGCTCACAAAATGCAATGAGTCTTGTCAGAGACAGTATACCCACTGAGAGAGAGACAGCTTCATAAAGCTAAAAAGTGGATGGGTTGAAGTTCCATGAGGTTAAAGAGTGGCCTACAGTATAGTATTTCACAGAGAAATATACTAGAGAGTTGAAATGGGCTACTCAACAAACAGCAAAAGATAACATCTACAATAGAAAACATCTATAATTCTTGACCTTTTAGGTACTTATAACTGAGGAAGAATAAAAACATACCAACTAGATTTACCTGAAGACAAGTTTAGTAATGTTACATACTTCTGATTAACTGATTAAGCTGTGTGGCAACTTTCCAAATGATAGTACTGGCTCAATAGCTCTCTAAAACTAGGAATGACCCTTTTTACCTTAATTGAAATTCCAATAAATTATTTTTGACTTTAACCTCTCAGAAAATAACACAGATGAGACACTGAAGGTGGCTTAGTACCGCATTAATGGTGGAGATAAAAAGAAGAGAACTAAAGAGAAACAGAATGTAATTTGTGGAGGAATTGTTAGACATAACTTGAGAAAATGTTTGAGGAATAAAACAAAACTGAATGATGAAGGCTAAAGTACTGGGAATGGAAAGTGGGGTAAAACATATTTGTAGAACTAGAATTAAGAACTAGGGTAACACAAGCAGCCAGAGTTAGAGTAGGGGGAAGAACAGGAAAGAGTTAAAGATTTCATTGATAATTACCTATAGGAACTATTAATATTGGGAACATTTGTATACTAATTACACTGAAATAACTCACAAGCATGGATGATAACTTCTTCCCTATAGGTTTCTCTTCTACCTAAAAATCATGTAATTGGCAAGAAAGTTTTATCCTTCAAAATAACAAATATTTGTACATTAAGACCAATAATATCAACATAAGGTTTTCTAGTCATTTAAAAATATTCCTCCAAAAGCAGATCAAGAGTTCCAAAACCTAAATTTTAAAAGGGTTTCTTCTCTCATTCCTTTAAAACTATTTAAGATTAAGTTCTGCAAAGATAAACTTTCTTGAAATGTAATTTTTTCAATTTAAAATAGAAATTTACAGTGAATATGTGTGACAATTTCTAAAATATATAAAAGGATTTAGAGACAGCAACAAACAAGCTATAAAATTCTGGTAATTTTTTAAAACCCAGTCCTTTACACTGAGCTACATCCGCACAACAACCCCCCCCCTTTAATTTTAGTATTTTCTTTTTAATTTTCAGACAGGGTCTCACTAAGTTGCTCAAGTAGGACTCAGCCTTGAGCTCTTGCCATGTCAGTCTCCCAGAGTGATGGGATTACAGGTGAGCACCTGAGCACCAAAGTGCCTGATTTCTGATCATTTGTTTTCATTGTTTAAAGCTGTTCATTTCAGCATAAACTCCATGTTTTCTCTTTTTGGTTTATTCATAAATAATACTCTCAGAAGCAGTACTATTTCTTTAGATATTCTCTCTACCAATTGGTTGAAAAATTTTCAATAAGATGATGGTAATTCATTTTCATGACTTAAGTAATTGAGCCTATCTTTGCAGTTATTAATTATAATTACATTTTACTGTACTTTCCAAAGGAAAATAAATAGAATATAATCACTATAACCATACTGTAAAAAAAAAAACAAAAAACAAAAAACAAAAAAACCCAGTAATTACATATTAGCTCCCATCAGCTCAGTCACACACTATTGCACTTAATGCCTTCAGTATATTTCTGGCTCAAGTTAAATGATAAGTACTGACTTCCCCCTCCTAGATTTGATAATTTATGGCCCTTTTCAGTCACAGCACCTAAGGTTCCATCTTAAATCATTATAAATCGTTTAGGAGGGAGAACACTGCACTATTTAACACACTCAGGAGATGGTCCCCTATTGAACATGTACCATTTATTTTACTATCCTGGCTTCCTTAAGGAAAACAAGTTTTGAAATACATTTTAAAAAGGCAATTTGCCACACCTGCCCAAATATTTTAAAAATAGAAACTTGTCAGCATAACTTCAGGCTAATCTTTTCTGTACAATTATAAATTCTTTCAAGATTAGGTTCATGCTGTTAACCACTACAGCACCCAGCACACTATCTTGCACATTCTAAAATCTTGGTGTATAAATACAGCATGTTAAAAAAATTCTAAAGGGAGACACAGGAGAAGTATTATCTGTCTGAAATAGCAATGGTGAAAACTGGTTGAGTGCTACAGGGGAATGTCCAACATGTCATGCCACCTCTGAGACTTAAGCCTTAGCTTGAGAACAAAGGTAACTATTTGCATATCCCAGTTCATTGAGAAATGGTCTAACATTTACTACACAGACATCCCTGAGAAACAGTACCTTTTAGGAAGTAAAACTCCATAATCATTACTGTTACTATTTCAAAGCCTGTTTTATTGGAAATATTATATTCTCTTTGAGTGGAATTTCACAATATGTTTTGTTCAAATTATTACTTTACTGTACAAGAAAGAACTTTTTTCAAATTTTGCAAATAATAAACATAATTAACTCTATTTAAAGTATTCCCAATTGGAGATTCATCTATCATGTATGCTTTCCCCTTCCATCTTTTTAGGGTGTAATTGACAAATTGTTCAAATTATTTTTATCATGTGAAATTGAGTATATACTGGTATATACTAAATAATACATTTGTAATTTCATACCTTTCTTTGGGTAGATATTACAAGGAAACAATGGAAGCATGGCTCTAAATTCTAGTAATTTGAATAACAGAGAATATGCATAATTCTAATTTTAAAAGCTGACACATTTGTTGAGGTACACATAGAAATAATTATTGAAACAGCACCGTAAGTTGTTTTGTAGAACCTGATTTGTACTAAAAATTATGGTAAAATAATGAGAGCCAATGTTTATTGATTGCTTACTGCATGCTAGGTCTTTGGGTAAGTGCTTAACATCTATTAACTTATTTAATATTTTTTAAGTTCCTATTAGGTAAGTGCTATTAATCAAGTCACTGTATAAATGAGAAAATTCAGTGTAAAAAGTGTTGAGACCCACAACCACCCAATACAAGGAAACAGCCCCAAAAATGAACTGAAAGTTCTTAAGCACAGGATTATATTAGTACAGGCTCGGCCCTCTGGGAGTTACAAGTGTCCAGCTCCCAAAGAAGGTGCCTCATAATCAGAGTACTTAAATCAGATAGGGACAATATTGGAAGAGTTATTGAAGAGTACTAAATAGAAAATTTCTAATTCATTTTGACCTCTTTAAAATTCTCAAGAGAGTATATTCTAGTCTCCTCTGGTAACCTATAGCAATTTTTCATACCTAAAATAAACAGAAAAGTTCTTGTACCATTTAATTGTATTACTTTATTCTGAGATCACATTATACATTCTAAGCATACATTTTTTCTCATTTTTCATGTATGTGCAGGTGTACATATACATATGTATGTATATATTCATACATATATGTCATGCATACACATTGTAAATGTGTGTTCACAAACTAGGTATGTTTTGAGAAAGAAAAATGTCTATCTTATTTGAATATGCCACTATATAGTTCACTAACCTAGCTAAGATTAAATTAAGCAGAATAATGTTATCTGAAGTAGAGGAGGCCTGTTTTAAAAATTCCAAATATTCTTCAGTAGAAAATGAGAACATTTTTAGAGTGACATTTAATATTATAAACTTTAATTACTACTAGTAGGACAGAATCAGGATAGGATAACTACAGATGGAAGGAAAAATACAAGAAAGAGCAATGTCCAAACATGAATATTTATTGTTAGTGTCACTCACTTTGTGATTATTCATTGGACGATGGTTTCTTTAGTCTTATACTAAATTTTGTTTTCCTAACTAAAATATAAGATCTGCCAGAGATAAAGCTCAGTGGCACAGTGCCTGCCTGGCAAGTACAAGGTCCTGAGTTCAACTGCCAGTACCAAAAAAACAAAACAAAACAAAACAAAAATCACTGGAGCCATGTTATAGTCGCTATCATCTCAAGTGCTTACCTCAGAGTCTTTCTCTTAGGAAATGAATACATATTTGCTAATTGGCTAACTGACTGAAAATGTCAGCTTCAGATTTTCAGGCATCTCTCTGAACCTTACAATTCAAGGTTGAGTAACAGTTTTGATCAAATGTCAAGTAGTATATTTAGGTTCTACGTATGTTTTTGTGCATCTCTCTAGCCCCAGCATATCATGAAGTGCTTGATACATTACAGATTATCAATAAATATTTGCTGGATTAATATAATTACTCTCAAAGAACTAAGCATTACGTTGCAGCTTGGTAGAATGCAAAACCCCAGGTTCCATCTCCAGAGATTCAGATTCCATACATCTAGAGAGAGTTCTTGGGTATGTACTTCCTGCCCTAAGTGGTGCTGATACTTATAAACCTAAGCCTGTTCTTCCACAGGTGCTTCCCATATCTATCTGTTGTCAGGACTTTAGGAAAAGTTCTTTGATCAGGACAGCTCATGTGATTTGACCAAAATCCAGGAGAGAAATAATGATCAAATTTATAAAGGGAAGATAAAGGAATTAGTATAAACCAGCTGAGAGTACCACTTGCCCTACTGCCTAAAGTTGACATTCTCTCTTAAAAGGCACAAATGACTGGCTACATAGGATACTTGCAAAGGCAAGAGTCCTTTTTGTGGTGTATTTCATGGGCACTGATAAAATTATTTTCATTTCATAAAATCTGTTTGCTGAGCCTTAAACTGAAACAGAATCAAGTCAGAAGAAATGCATTTATTATAAATGAGAGTTCAATGATTTTTTTTTAGCAAATCGAGAGAAACATAATGCACAAGCCATGCACTTGGTCTGGGCCTCTGACCTCCACTATTTCATGCCATGTATGAAAGAGAGACATGTTAAAGAAGAAATTGCTGAAAAGAGGTTGCAGGTTAATAGACAGGTTGAATATAAATTATTTTAAAACAAGTACTGAGACATTAATGTGCTATTAGAGAAATCTTGGGCAGTATTTTAAGTTACTATGTTCATAATTTAAAATGGAACAGGCATAACAGTCTCACAATGCATTATGCTAGAACTGGTCAGTGCTGAATCCAGTGACATCTTGGGAGGAAAAGTGCAGGGAGCTAGGATCAAAGGCTCACCTTTTCCCTTGTGGCATCCCTCAACCTCTCAAAGCATCAATGTAAACACCTATCTACAAGACTAACCTTTAAGGATTCTGTGAAGCTGTAGAATATGGTATTTGAGGTGCACACGAAGACCTACGATTTCAAACAGCATCAGTGTGAGGCACTGTGGCTGGGTGATATTCCCTCAAGTCAGTGGCCATAGCAGTATCAATTATTTAATTAGAAACCATTTCAATTTAAATTACAGAGACATGTCCTTTAAGTTTATCAGGTTTTGTACCTCCTCCAGCCAGGATGCACTCTGCAATGGTGGAGGCTGAGGTAAGGTATAGGTTCCCTCTGTAGTCTTGATTCTCTCCTACTGCCCTATCTTTCACATTCCAGGGTCAACAGAAGCACTAATCTTTGTAAACAAGCATTCGCTCAGCAGGCACTTACTGCATAAAATTTTATTGCATGAAATGGCAGGCATATACCTCTGGGTGCCAGAGAAGGTGAGAGAGAAGGCTGTAAGCAAGGGGCAATGGGTCCCTACCTTCATGCAGTAGGTCTGTGATGGAACACAGAATTTAAGCACCAGAAGAAAAAGCATAGTGTGTCTGAGGAGAATACAACAGTAATGTTTAACCAACCCAAAGATGTACAACTTTGATTAGGCAAGATGTAGTTATACTTAAAGCCTTCTTTGTGGACATCTGAAATTCCCAATGGTATGCACTTCCCGAGGCAACACTTGGTGATCTGCCTTTTCATCCCTAAAGCCTTTGGAGTGCAGAACAGTAAGTCTACCACACCTTAGTACCATGAAGAGGCAGAACAATTCAATCAAAACACAGCTCTCTAAACAGAAACTTGAAACTCAAAGGACAGCTGGAGAGCAAAGCTCTCCTGGCAGTGGTGAACCTCTCCTCTGTTGAGTTGGGATGCTCAGTTTACTGCCACAAACTTGGGGTGTGGAGGGTCAATTTAGGCAGAAGGGAGTGAATAACAGTGGTGCCCATTTCTCTTTAAAGGAGTGTTAATGATACGGTTAGTAAAATATATGCAAATATCTCAATGGTAGTGTTTACAGTCTCTGAAAATAATGTATAGGAAATTCTAACCCAAAATAATAATTTGTAACAGAAGGCAACTGTGAAAACACAACAAAAACTACTGCACAAATACTGAGTTTTTCTGCCTTTGCTCAATACTCCTTGAGTAGAGAAGGGGCACTGTTTGAAGATTTCAAAGTCCTCTGTAGTGTCATAAGGAATCATCCTCTTCTTCTGTGATGGTGTTGCATGTTTTACCAGAGCTCCTAGAAAAGAGACTGGGCAAGTGGAGACTAGAAAGGAGGGCAAAGACTACAGTGCACAGGACTGGGGACAGCCCCAGCAGGAAGTTTTTCCATCCTTTTGTGACTCAAATTTTCTCTACAAAGCAGCATTAATGACATTCACTAATTGTAGTGAGGAATAAATTTGATGATATGAATATACTGGATAGGCCTACTACATTATTTTCTTTTCATTTTTAAGTACTATGCTTGTCCTTTTGTTCACACATAAGCATATGTACATTTTCTACATCTGTGTAACAATTTCCCCTTAGTAAATTATCATTTCAGTTAGTATCACCATGCATTGCAGTATCACGGCACAGAGCTCTAAACTGTGAAATTTTAAGAATCTTGTGTTTTTATTGTTCTTCTCTGTCTCAAAACATAACATTTTGAATCAACAGATCAGTATTTCACCTGGAGAGGAGGGAATCACTTAACAGTTCTATCATTCAAGATTCTAATTGTTTAAAAATGTCTTATCTAAGGTAAGATATCTAGGTTCTTGACATGTGGCAACATAGTTCTAATTGCTGTTGTTTTATCTCACCATTCTCTTTTTTAATACCTCCTTTTGCACTCAAGGAACTCTTTAGAAGAAGTTAGATGTGCTTGACTTCTTTACTACGTTTTCCTTTCCTGATTTTCTACTTTATGATGGAAGATTGCTGGAATTCCAGAGTGGAACACACCTGGAGCCCAAATGCTTTCCTGAAGCTCTTTATAGTTTTATCTGTTTCGATTTATTTATTTATTTATTTTTGCGGCACTGGGGATCGAACTCACAGCCTCATGCCTGCCAGACAGGTGCTTAAGCCACTGAGCCAAATTCCCAGCCCTAGTTTTTTGAGGTAGGGTCACACTATGTAGCCCAGTCCGGCCTCGAACTCACAACGCTCCACCTACCTCAGCCTCCCGAGTGCTGGGATTAAAGGCCTGCACCACCACACCTGGCTCCGTTTTGATTTAAAAGCACCATTAATGGTATTTTTATGACACATAGCCAACTCAACTTTTCTGCCACTGTCTGTCATAGTACTATATCTTCTGATACAAATAATCATCAGTACTGCCTCTTAGATTATTTCCAGTCTTCATTTATCCTGTTTTGATGCTAAGAAACTCTACTGGCAACTGAACAAAGAAAATTTCACAGTACAAATGGCCAGTATTTAAGATGCATAGTTAAAAAGACCTAAGGGTCCATTTGTTGGCCCTGTTCTTCTGTTTCCTATGACACCCTTTGGATGTGTGATTAGATAACACTGTCATTTTTTTCTAGTAGGCAGCCATTTAGCATTGCTTTTCATTTAAGTCTGCTGGTGAAGTGATTTTGCTGCTGTCAGACTGCATTATGGATATTAGGTCTTGAATGAGCTGTAACTTTCTAAAATTGAAAATTTATAACACAAAGACAATTTCATTGGGCTCTGTCATTGTTTAATACACAGTCCCTAGAGTATTCAGGATCATGTTAATTTCTAGGGCTCTACCTTTATTGCTTACATCGTGGACTTGTGAAAGTGGCTTATTTTCATTCCTTAGCTGTGCTCTTGGGCTGATTTAGCCTTCAAGTGACAGAACTATGTCTATATTCCTGCCCCTTGATAGTCTACTCTCTTGTATACTAGCCTTTTGATGTCCTAAAACTAGAATTTACTTGTAAAAATAGGTACAAATGGAAAAAGGAAGTGACAATAATGAAAACCTATCACAAGCTCATTTGAAATATTAGATCTTTGCAAGAAGCAAATCTTTGGCAAGAAGTAACACTGGTGAATTTTGTCTTCTCTCCCTTGTTCTTGACCATATACTGAGGAACATGTTTAATTGACAGTGAAATTCTTAAAAGCAAAGCACGGGGAATAAAGCAAGGGACCTGATGTTACAACTGGGTCCCCTGAAGACAGCTATAATGAATATACAGGTATAACACAGATACAAACTGTGCCTTCTTTTAAAAAAGAAGGTTTGAATAATCACAAGTCCTCTGTTCTTCATAATGTTAGAGTTTTACCCATGAATGTAGGACTTAAAACTCAGTATACACACAAAACATTACTCAAAATCTGCTATAAGTTTTCTCTGTGAATTAACAGAAACCCAATTCTGTGATTGTGATCTCTAAGAAGTATTAGCTTTTATGTCTAAGGCCAGCCTTTCAATGATTTTTCATCATGGAACTCTCTCCCTGAATAAAACCATCTGTGCTCACTTACTACTAAATGGCAACTAGCTGCAAAGTATATACTCAAAGTGTTTTCCAGACATGACAACACTCGTCTAAGGCTACTGCACAGCAGAAAATATATCATCCTGCTTCACAGGTCCTTAGTTACATAGTATATAGACTATATTAGAGGATATGGCCTGTGATTGACAAATGGAAAGAGATACTTTGCTACAAAATTTGTGGTAGTTGTTATTCAGTATCTTCGGACGTCATAAATTGCTTAAAAAGACTGGGGTGAAAGTTAGCTTTCAGAATAGGTTTAAGTCCAGGGTAACTACGGTAGCTAACCTGAACCTTTTCTGAACAAGAATGATAAATCTTGGAGCACAAAATTGGGCAGCAAAGACCTACAAAAATGTCATGGCACCATTTCTCTAGTGACTAAGTACACAATGCCCATAATGAGTCTCAGAAGTCCTT
Organism: Dasyprocta punctata; assembly: GCA_004363535.1. NCBI lineage: Eukaryota > Metazoa > Chordata > Mammalia > Rodentia > Dasyproctidae > Dasyprocta > Dasyprocta punctata. Next base: position 140,708 of record RJWM01000663.1, read on the forward strand.
GTGCTTCTCAGTACACAGTATCTTCTATGAAACATGAGAAAGCTAGTCTACTGTATGACATATTGGAGGGCATTGTGATCTTTGAAACTGTCTCCTTGTTAGGCTTTCAAGGCATCCCATCAGTGCCATCCTCAACTCAATTACTACCCTGCCAAGTTTTTGATGAAGTCAAATATTCGAACTTCTGAGCTGTATAACATGAAGATTTTCAGTGAAACCGCAGAATTTGGCTCAGGTCATTCTATAGTATTTTTTTGGTTAAAAATCACAACTTCTAAGGAACAAATGGATGAGTTCATTTTGGGCATTCATTGAGTCCCTCTCTTAATAAGCAAATGAATGCACTAAAATCAAATTCCAGGAGTTTTTCATATTCCTAACATTGGATGGATCATTTTTCTCTATATCTAGCTGTGTAAACTAGTGAAAAGTTATTAGCAAAAAGAGCTCTGATATTTAGATTAATAACAGACTAGGTTTCAGTAACATTCATTCATCCAACAATTTACTGGTTTAACATCTACTTTTTAAAAATTTAAACCCAGAGCCTTTTAAAAGAAGTATATCCTTAGCCTCTTTTTATTTTTTATTTTGAGACAAATTCTCCTTGCTAAGTGGCCCAGGCCAGGGTGAACTTGTATCCTCCTGCCTCAGTCTCCCACAGTCATGTGCCACCACACCCAGACAGCATGTACTATTTTTAAAGAGATTATGCTAGCGTGTTGTAGGAGATAAAGAATAGATTGTCCTTTTAAAAACACATAATCTAGTTAGAAATATGCACAACACAGAATATTTGGCTAGCACGGGTAAGGTCCTAGTTTCAATCCCTAATCCTGCCAAAAATAGGACCTTAACATAAATATGTATTACAAATACACACTCTTCATATATCAATGATTTTGATCCATAGTAGAGAGTGATAAATACTTTCAAAGAAAAACAAAGCACTATGGGACATAAGAGTAAAAAAATAAAACTTCCTTGGGCCACAAAGAGGAATAATGTATGCAAACATGGAGATACCAGCTGCTACCTCCTCAGCAATCTCATGAGACAATTTGATATTTCTAATGGTTTAGCATTAGGAAAATATTAGCTATAACAAACCTGGCACAGAGAAAATGCCTCAATTAAAGAAAGTCTAAAAGTATGAATGACCACAAACGACTAAAGAGCAAGCACGTTCCTTGGAGTATGTAATAAAATGTGAAGATAAATGTTCAGATTATTACACAGCAGTGGGAAATACAAAATGCTAACTATTAATAATGTGTACATTATAACATGTATCAAATATCAAAGATATACTTAGCATCCACAACTATTTCGTTGTATTCTCTTACATTTTGTGTATCAATGCCACTGATTTGAATATAACTCTGTGAGTAATATCAATTAGTTACAACCAGAGTTAACCAAGAGGAAGGCATTATTAATACACATCAACAATGCTTGCTTTTTAGAGAAGTGTTGAAAAGATGATCCTTGTTATTTTGACATAACTGTAAACATATAGACATGTATGTATGCATACTTATATGTGTACTGCTATTTTGGAAATATTTTGAGATATATCAAAGTCTTCTCTTTCCAGTTTTCTTAATATTATAATCCATTTTGCAAGGACTATATTCATGGAGACATACTGCTCCATTTCTGACTTTTAGAAACAGAAGAGCTGAAAAACCAAGAAATGTTTACCAGGTAGTAAGGTAATACATGGCTTTCATAGCATTCAGAATTTCTTGGTTAGCAAGTAAAAACAGTGAAAGATGGAAATTTTTAAAAACATACAAAGTTGGAAACTTAGGAGAAGCAAAAATACTGTTTTCTTGTTATAATATCAGTCATCATAGATGAAACATCTTTAAATGGTCACAGTTTTCTTGACAGAAAATTTGGTTATTCAAAATTGTATTATAGCTCAAGCCAGCATAGTTGTAGGATTTAATATTTTATGTCAAATGGACAGAAGGATCTTTTTGACTGATGGAAAGAAAATTTGCAGAAATATACTGAAAATCATAAGTGTGTGTTGACAGAGGTGGGAGATGAATGATTTACGTTGGTAGAAGCACACAAGCCCAAAGGCTAAAATTTTAAAGTAGGAAATTTAGAGAATATTACTCTGCTTGAAAAATGGTAGACGTATAAATTAAGTTGCCAAAGAAGACATCAAAAACAAACAGCATAAATGAGTTTTAGGAGACAAGTAGACACTTTAATGGGGGCAGCAGGGATTTAGTGATGCAGTGACGAAGTAAGGAGTTGGGCAACAAAACTGAAAGGTGACAGGCAGTGTGACAAAACGTTACCATCACTGTTTTAACAGCATCAATAACAGACCACTGTGCAATTTTGGAGTGATTTAAACTGAAGAAAGCACATTACTAGATAACAAATCATTGTCTTATTAAAAAAGGGAGTGAAGGGAGGAATTTAGTCTCTTGAGGAATATTATTTTCAAAATTCAGTTGTGAAGGTTGAGTTAACCTCTCTGAACCATTTGGTTGCTTATGTGAAGCTCTCATTATTTATGAGATTATCCATCTTAAATCTGTTCTCTTCATCAGTGTATCATACTCTAGAGCTTTCTTCTTCTGGTCACATTACAAGTAACAAAGGTCAATGAATAATGTTGATTCCCAGCTCACAAAACTTTAGATTTATGGTTGAGCAAATTAATTTCACAGCCAAGAAGAGAAAAGACTGTTCTTTTCCTCCATGAGCCCAAAGTGTATGCTCGGGAGTTCAGTTTGTACAGCACCTGCTGGTTAATGATCTGCTCTGGTAGGGGCCCAGAGGTCCTCACACTACATTTGTCTAAGTTCTTGGCCATTTCCACCACCGATTGGGTTAATTTCAAAAAAGAGCCTGTTGAACCTGAAACCATCATACTTAATGGTCCAGCTAAGTGGTTCCCATTAGAAAAGAAATCATGTAGACTAAAGCAACTACATAGTAAAACAATGTCACACCATAAGGGGGAAATTTCAGCCTTATGGCTATTTGGGATTTACCTACTGTTTAAAAAACAAAGAACTATTTTAGTTAGTGCTTTTGTCCTTTATCCTGCTGTGTAAGAAATAATCTCACACTTTAAAAAAAATAAGCATGTATGAATTAGAATGAAATATGTTGTTCACAGCTCTAAAACATAATTATTAGAATTTATGAATACATATTAAGGAGATTTTAATCTCTTGAGCATCTTTTGAAATTTCACATGACAAACTATAAGTTCCATAATATTAAGGATCATCAGTGTTGAATGTATCATTGTATACCAGAACATACTTCCTGGCACAGAGAAGTCAGTCAACAGATACGGATGGTAGAGATGAGTGAATAAATAAATGGTAATGCCTTATTCAACTTCCTATTCATGTGACACAAATGATCGCTAGTTTTTGGAAATTTTTAAACATTGACATTTAATGTTACATTTTAAAATGCTGAATCAGTTTCTACTTTAGATAAGAAAAATATGAATTGAATTACACATGTATTTGTATTGAGAGTTATTTCTAAAGGAAAATTTATTTTCATCCCACCCCCATTTCCATCTTTATTAGGAACAAAGAAGTGATACTGTCCTTTCTCAAATAGGTACAAAAATAGTTGAAACTAATCTTGTTTCATAAGTCATCATTCTACTCATTCTGAAAGTGATCAAGAATAAGTGTATTACATTAAGTGAGTGCACGTATACACACATAAATCTCTAATCTTTTCATTGGGAATGAAGAGAGAGAAGACAGATGGGGTAAGATGTGGGTCTTTACTCATCTGCATATATTAGCTTTGTGAGATTCTCCTTGTCTTTCAACTTAAGTGGAATGTTCTGCTAGACTGTGAACTATGGGTACCCCATCATCATCGGAGAAGGACATCCATTGTGCAGCACAACAGCAGAAGGGTATGCTTTCCTGTGAAGAGACAGTACCTCATACTCTTAAGGAATTGCCCCAGCATGGTATGGTGTTTAGCCCAGAGACTTCACATCACAGGATCACCAAATGCTGATCCTACAGCAACTACCAAAACCCTGTCTCAGAACCAGGCTCTCCACACAATAGTGTGTATGGCACAAGTCTTGGCTATGTTTTCCTGGGCCCATGACTCTTAACTCCTTTTTCATTTCTGATGTAGATGGGATTTTATAGTGGCTAAAGGAAAGAATAGAAAAGTGTCAAAAATGGTAACTACTAAGGGATAATCAGAAAAAGTTTAAATCTGGAAAGCATGGTTCATAGAGACTGGTTTGTGACCATTTAGGCTGCCTATTTCACATACCTGAATGTCACCCCAAGGCCACGTCAGAGACCACCAATCATACTCCCTTCACATCTATGACTTACTCCATGGACCTGCAAATGGAGAGCTGAGAGATGCAGGGACTAGCACAAACTGGGAAACTCCAGATGGAAAATGTATTTGGCCTCTAAGTGTCATTTTTTTTTCTGACACTTTATGGAGACTACTACAGTATAAAATTCATGTTAATATTCCCTAGTGCCACAGCGTTGAAAGTTGGACCTTTAAGAGGTAAATGGGTCATGGGAACACCCACATGACAGGATTAATGCCATTAGTGCAGCAGTGGGTTACCAGGGTGGACTGCTGATAAAAAATAAACCTAGTTTTTAGTTTTTCTCCCTTCCTCCATGTTACAATACAGCATGAAGACCCTCCCCAGATGCTAGCATTGCCTCTTCTATTTCCCACTCTGTAGAACTGCCAGTTAAACAAACCTCTCATTTATAAATTATCTACCAATAGTATATAAGCAGAAAACAGACTAAGATAGAAATTGATATTTGAGACTGTAAATTTTCGTCCCAGGTGTTATGCTTGTGTACTGTTCATGGAATGCCATCAGTCTAGATCAGTTTGTTGTAACAGTACATTTTAGGACAGACACTCTTCCCCGCTCCTGGAAGCTTCTCTTGTGGCCATCCATCCCTGGACAAGTGCCTGACACAGCCCTACAGAGCAGTTACTGACCTCCACAACAGCAATTTCAAATTCTGAAATAACATTCTGTTTTTGTCCAGGATTGTAAGTTTCTTGAGGTTAAAGATTATTAGACAACAAGGTTAGCCAATAAATCTTGATATGGATAAATGCATCCTTAAAGCCATGTATGGAATGTTGCAGGACTACTTGCTTCTAAGAGAGCATTTCTCCTAGTTTTTTTGAAAGCAGCAAATATAATTGGAAGGGGAAAGAGGACCTAAAACTCTCTACCTATAATGTAACACATTAGGAAGTATTTGGGATACTACGTATGAAGGGATGATTTTCTGAAGGCATTTTGAACTAATGCAACTAGATGGCCTTCTGTAGTGATGTTTAAAGGGTACAGATGACTGAAACCAGCAAAAAGAGTCAACTGATTTTACCATGAAGTTTGACTGTGATGACTTTTGAACATCATGAAATACTTCTTAATTTGGCTCTATATTGCATAAAGTAGGTGTCCTTGGTTACTAAACTGATTAGTAAATGGTTTCTATCATTCTGATGGTTGCCATCATTATTGAAAAAAAAGTTGGTGCAGGGACTAAAGCTGCAAAGCAAGGAATGATTAGATGTCACTTTCAGAGAGGATCCAGGGATACAGTCAAGGCCTCCCAGCAGAGGTCCATTTTTCAAAAAGCACTTTTGCAAATGCTGAATGATGTTTTGTAGTTTTAAAAAATTTAAGTGTTTCATTCAGTGGCTTCTTGAAAGCACAACACAGAGCAGGACAGAAACCAAGGGCAGTTGCCAGAGATGTCTTAATTACTTGAAATGCTTCGCCTATATCTGGAATACGCTAAACTGCTTTAAGATGGACTCACAAGCTGGGAATGGTGGCACATGCCTGTAATCCCAGCATTCTGGGAGGCTAAGGCAGGAGGATAGCAAGTTCCAACTCAGTTTGGGTAAGTTAGTGATTTGCCAAGGTAAATAAAAAACTAACAGAGAAGGAGTAACACGAAGCTCATTTACCCTTCCCACGAACCACAATTCATGTGGGGCCCGGGAAGAGAAACAAGCCAATTTGCCCCTCCTGTGAGTCGGTGGAAGCCATACTGAGCCTGGGAGGAGTAACAGGAAGTCAATTCGCCCTTCCCCTGAGCCAACTGGTGCACAGGCTGGGAGATGAGAACACCCCCCGCCCGCACCCGGACACACATACACACCAGGTAAGTAACCTGGTGATTCAGAGGACAAGTTGAGTTGACAGCAACTGAGGTGCAAAAACAACTTAATGCTTGTATTGTTTGATTGACTTTATGTCTGATGGTAGTCTGAGCATCTATTAAGAGGATAACAATATGCAATACAGCAAATATGAGGGATTTCCTTTGGTCTTGCTTTTGAAATCCAATATTTATTCTCTTTTGTTCTGTTTTATTGTTTTGTTTTATTCAATTTTCTGTTCTGACTGGTTTTTTCCTGTTCTGTTTTGTTTGATTTTATTATATCTGATGGTATGGGCAGCAATTTTGTAGATAACAAGGGGCATTATGGTAGCCATTGTTGATTTCCTATTATCCTGTTTTGAAATCCTGTGTCACTATCATTGTTTTGTTTTGATTGACTTTGTTCTGTTTTATTTTGTTTGGTTTTATTCTCTTTAAAGTACATTTTCATTCTTTTGATTGGTTTTATTCTGCTTTGTTTTGTTTGACTTTATTAGGTCTGATGGTACGGACAGCTATTTTGAAGAAAACAAGAGACATTATGGTAGCCATTGTTGATCTCCTATTACCTTGTTTTGAAGTCCTACATCACTTTCATAGTTCTGTTCTGATTGACTTTATTCTATTTTGTTTTGTTTGGTTTTATTCTCTTTAAAGTAAGAATTAAATAAATAAATAAATAAAACAAAAGTATGGCTCAGTGTGAAGACCCTGAATTCAATCCCAGTACCTCAAAAAAAACCAAAATGACAACAACAAAACAACAATAAAACTCACTGTCTGCTACTATTCTAGGCTAAGTGATTATCTTAGAAATACAAACAGAATAACACAATAAAGGCCCCTCATCAGTCTTATAGAGCTGTTTCCTGAGAAGTTTCCTCAGTTGAAGGTATTATCATCTGCGCTCCCCTTTGTCATCAAAGCACTTCTCCTTGCAAGCCAGACTCTGTATATTTGGAATAAGAACTCCCAGAAGACAGTGTCTGTAAGAAATACACTGGATGCATCCTTCATTAAGAACCAGACACACAGCAGAACCATTTTCCACAAACAAAAATTCAAAGACAATAAGGAAAGGCACTAGACTTTTAGCACTGGACAAACTTTCTCTACAGTACTAATCGGAATCTGTAATTTGTTAATTTTTGTGATTATTTGATTAATGTCTGCATCTGTACTTGACCTGAAGAACATGAACCACTTTTTTTTTCTAACTACCACTGTATCCCCAGCATGATGTGATGCCTAATACATAGTAGGACTTTGAAAAGACAGGAGGAACTGGGAAGGGACAGCAGTCAAGAAGGAGGCAGCAAGGGAAGGAGAGGAGAAAGGAAAAGGGGTACAACAAAACAGAAAATACTGCTTACTGGTTTGGGATTAGAAGAATTTTCCTAACTTATTCCAAGCAAATAGTCTAGACCTAAGAATGCTTTAACATCTTATATGTGCGATTTATTCACGAGCCCACAGAGAGTGACTAGCCTCAGAAAACACTAAGGTAGGTCTTAAAATTTTATATCAACCATGTAATTGGACCCATCAAGGGAGAAATTGGTTTTCTATGCCTAGAAATTGGTGGAAATTTTATTATTTCTGAATTTGCAAAATAGCGTGTACTTGAAAAGTCCAATTGTGTAGACTTACAAAATTCTCAGGCAAGATGTGAGTCTAAGCAGGAGATTTCTGTCCCCAACAGAAATATGGCTTGGAGTCCAAGTAACAGAAACTGTAGACACTGAGCTCATTTGCAGGCTGTACACTTACCTGCAGGCTCTCAGCGCCTCTGCAAATGGACGTGCTTAAAAGCTGTTGATTTGAGAGGCCAATCTGAGCACTGCCTGTGCTGCACCTGCAGCAATCCTGCCCTTCAAGGACTGCAAGCTTTAGTCAGAGCATCCACCAAGTATTTGAGAGAGGCTCAGCGCTATCTCTAGTGCTGCTGTAGGTATCACTATGGCCCTTTTCTGCTTTCAAGTAATAATTTAGGAGATCAAGGACCCAGACCAACCACAGCACTGAGACATTGCCAGGGCTGCAGAGGAGAGGGAAAGCTAGAGGATAAAGCAAGAGCCCCCCAGATAGACCAAGGTAAGAGCAAAGGCTTTAGAGTTTCATGGCTGAATACAACTTTTCTAATCTGAAGATTTTTCTGGAGAATAAGAGTGCTCCCTAAGTGGAAGGTGATACTTCCGTGTAGGTCTTTGAATATGCTTCATATTTACAGAAATTTGAAGTTCAAAGATGGTGTGGGTTAGTTGAGTCTCCAAATAATATGATGCAAGATTAAAGTTTGGTATTTTCTTGGTAAATTTTCTGTTATTCAACAATATAGAAACAGCTAAAGTGAAAGTCTGTCAGTACATTAAGAACCTGGAACAAAACCCAGCCAAATTTTTCTTTTTGTTTCTTGGGGGAAGGAACATAGGGAATTGGGACAGTCTCACTACTGACTACATCAACTATTCAGGGACTATTCACTGGTGGGCATTAGTAAGTAGACTATCCTTTCCTTTGCTAATCTTTAACTTATACATACTGTACTCAGCAACTACCTAAACTTCCTGGTATATAATTTCTTTAAAGATGGCATTCCCTGCACCTGGCAAAGGTGTCTGACACACAGAAAATACTCAAAGAACACTCACTGATGTAAATGAACCTCTACATCACATGTGGAATTAGGCTGGACCTGCTTCCAATCAAATTCTGCTTGTGTTAGAAAAATTAACTGCTGGAAAATGGATGCATAATAAGCAACTAAAGGACTGGATGGAAAATGCACAATTGCATATAATTATCAAAATTCATGTAAAATGTAAAAATCTATTGAATGCAAATAATACCTTAGTAAAGGAAACATGTCATAGTCAAGTGAGTAGTGCAGTATGAATTTGCACTCAGATATGACTACCTGTTGACCTTGTAGTAGTCTAGTTCCTTTGGTCAGTTTAGGGTGAATATAAAGGTATTTTTATGTGTTTGTTAGCACTCTGGATTTTCTCTTCTGAAGAAAGCCTATTTGTATCCCTTATCAATTTTATTGGGGTTTTAGATTTTAAAAACTTTATAAAAATGTTTTAAATGTTTAATAAGCAGTATGTTTGTAAATAGAAAGTAAAGATTTATAGTACAAAAAGACAGTTCTTTAGATATTTCTCCCAGAGTGGATGGAAATAAATTATCAGTGGCTAGACTATGCTAAAGGGAAGCATAAATTTGATTGGTGCAGTAATACAATTTTTATCTTTAAAATGTTGTTTCAAGCACTAGGAAAGGGTCATCCATGGAGACAGCACTAGTGACAGGCTTTCAGAAATTAGGTCTGCTATCCCAAATGACAAGAAATTCCCTAGCTTCTTCTGAGAAATTGGTCAACAGCTACTGTTCCTTAAGAAAAAAGATTATAGTAAAGTAATACCTGACTTTCAGAAAGCATGTGTACCTAATTTCACCAATTCAAATCATTACTCTATTTTGTCAGACTTTGAAATTAGCTTGCTCAAGTTTATTCAAGAAACCTAATCAGGGAAAAAAATTCACACTTCTGGACCATTACATCTTCATTAATACAAGGAGACAAAAAGTGACAAGGTTACATTGCTTTTCTGGTACATCTTCTTGTTGGAAAATCACTACTCCTCATCTACTTTTGGCCTTATTTACATATCTGGTCAACAAGATGGTGACCTGGGGGAGTGCCTTAAGTGGGCCAATCTGTCTGAACATCTCCAGTCATCTTTCCTGATGAAGTTGCTGCATGAGACAGGCAGAGGAGCAGGGCCCCTCTATTCTCATTTCACAGAAAGTGACAGAGGAGTTAAGTGACTTGTGAAAGGTCATATAACCAGCCATTGGTCAGAACCAAAATAGAACTGGGGGTCATGGACCTCCTTGTCTCCTGCTCAAATGATTCAAGGACAAGAAAAGTGACTCGAGCTGTAAAATAACACTACAGGCCTCTGGTTTTTCTCAACCTTCTTCAGGATGAGCTATGATGTTTCTCAAGTTTAATGGTTTTTTGGAACCCAAGTGAGAGGCTGTTGAGTTGGTAGGCAAAAGAGAAGGCCAAGAATCTGAAAGTTAACTCCAGTTTTTCTGCTAACTAGCTGTAACCTTATGCATAAATTTAAGAGGACTAATTTTCTTTCTATAAAATGGAGATGTTAAATTACTACCTACTAAATAAACTAACAACAAAAGTAACATATCTTTGAGTATTGCTACTCCAGACATTGGGAATGGAAGATATGAAGATATCTTTGGGCATGCCATTTAAGACAAAAACAAGAATCCAGTATAGGTGACATCCTAAAAGCAGTAAACTACACTTTGGATTAGGATTTCAGAGAAGCAGGGCTGTAAGCATATATTTCATAAGGGTTGATTTACTGTGCATTTGGGCAACGAGCCCTCAGTTTTGGCACTATTACAACATTATCACCTTTGCTGTGCCAATCAAGCTTGACAAAGGGCCATTTTTAATTCACAGACATGCTTATACTTTTGCAAAACTAAAAAAAAAAGCTTTTAATTACTATTTGTAGAGCATCTAAGACAATTAAATGCTTCTGATTACCCTTTTGTTTTTAAAAACACAGAAGCAGAGAATAAACATTTCTACACAGCCATTAGAGTAAAATGCCTTTTGAGGCAGAATGCTTTGAATACATTCTGCCTTATAAAAAATAGTATAAAAGGATAGCACAGAAAAAGGCTATGAGGCGTGACATGACCTATCATGTTGTGCATGCATGAGTTAGCTTTTACAAGATCAGAACCAGAAGCTAAGATGAATACTATTCAACCTAGGCCTAATGCTTTGGAAGTTCAGTATCACATTGCTTGGGATCACTGGCAGAGCCACTTGGAGGTACCCTCTCTGAAGAGGTATACATTTAAAAAATATTTGTGTGAACTATTATTTATCACCTGGAATACAGACTCCATTGCTCCATTTTAATGTGAAAAGGGATTATGTTCATGTCATGATACTAACATATATGTGGGTTTTTGTTTTCATGAATAGTAAGTAATAAAACATAAACCTTCTAAGAGGCTATATGTTTAGCTTAACTCCAAGTTAGACCCAAGTCAGAAGGAGCAGCCTTTGGCTATAGAGAATAAGGGCAAAGTTTGACTGCAGAGAAATAGCAAGGTCTTTACGGAGAGTTTCATCACTGGAGAACCATTGGTATTTCTGAATGATGCCTAATCAACTTCTACAGCATCTTACATTTTATGGAGTATCTTTGACTTTCAATCTATCAATAAAATGTACTAGACACCCATTTAAATGAAGGAAGTGACTCAGAATGGTAACTATTCTAAAGCCACACAGCTAGTAAATGTCACAATTCAAAGTGGGTTCTGAGCCCAACACACTTGACATTCAACAAAATCTCTAAATGGTCTCAATAAAAGAAGTAGGTAGAGAGATAATATATAAAAGAATAAAATGCTTCAGGTCAGAGGGCATTTATAATCACTACGTGTCAATGTGATTTACAAATCTTTGCCTTGTATAATCTGAAGCAGGACAGTACAGTCATTTGAGCACAGATTAAGCCAGATCCTTTCCATATTTTATACTGCTATTACTAGCTATGTGATCTCAGGCAAGTTACTCAACTATCCATGCCTGTTTCTTTGTCGTTAAAATAAGAGTTATAACAGAACTACATATGATTGCAATGTGGATAAAATGAATAAGTATTTATAAAGCATTCTGAATAACATCTGCCATATCTTAAGTATCACAAAATTGTTATATAGAATATTTTACTATGCTGTTGATTGTGCTTCTCCAATTGTTAAAAACAAGTTATTGAGGAATTTTTAATACACAGACACAAATTCACTCACATATTCTTAAGAGTTTCTTTTGACCAATTCTGATAGTTTTGCCACATAATCAGAAGGAACGAAGAGTCTCTTCTGCCACTGATTTTAAAAAGTGAAGGAAACACCCACTGTTTGTCCAATCTACTTTTTCTGATTTACCAGTCGCTTTTGCTACACCACGTAGAAAACTACCAGTGGATTACACCAAATAATTATGTGGGTTGACCAAAGAAGGAATCTTATTCAAACCCACCTGCAGCACTAGAGCTTTGAGCTCAAGACCTGAAGCCTGCCAGTCAGTTTCTGGTTGGCCTGCAAAAATCTGAGGTCAGTCTCACTCTCCAGATTTAAATGATCAGTAGGTTTCAAACACTAAGTCAAACGGTAAAGTGCAGAAGAGACCTGGCCACGTACTGACAGTGAAAATTTCATATGGCTTGTGCTTCTGATCTTCTAAAAGTTGGTCTGTCCATTTCTGCACTGTAGAGCTCTCACACAGAATTAACCTAAATGTATTAATTTATGGTATTAAGTTAAAAAGCTTGTACCCTAGAAATTACTAATTATCTTACAGGATTATGACCATTAAAAATTATTTACTATTTTCCTGCATTTATCATCTGAAAACCAAGAGATAAGATCTCTCAAGCTGTTATAGGAGAGAGGGTCTTTCATGTTCCATCTTCATATACCAACTGTCAAAGCATAAATGTCAGATATATCTCAAAGGAAAGTGGTACAAGATGTGAAAAATCAGCCAATTTTTCACTCTATGATAGGGCAAGGAGACATGCCTAAAATCAATTTCTCTGAAAATTATATTTTTCATACCACTAGAAAACTGAAATAGTACCAAACTGGATTAATGGTGCTGATGAGTAACTTTACTCTACCTATATGTTTATCACAGGTTTCAGTATTTTGTTTCTTAGGTCTATTGTACTTCCTTGCAGCTCTGTCAAGTGTCAACTATGACTTTTTGAGTAGCTTTGAGTAATGGGATCTGCTAATGCTCTGTACATGAAGAAATTCTGTATCATTCACTTCTCTAAAAATACTGCTGTCACTGGAGCCAATCAACAGTGATGAATAGCTAAAGGGACAAGTAGGTCTCTAAATTTACTTCATATCTGACAGCTCTTCAGCAGATATGGATAATGGATCCCTATGACTCATAAATGCAACTCCACTATAAGCAAACCCTTTCTTTTCTACATAAGAAAGGCCAAGGCTTCTTAATAACCCACTACATTCTCCCTGCCCCCTTTTCAAAAATCCAGCAGAAATTTGTGAAGTGCA
>RJWM01000663.1:154150-197836 GCA_004363535.1 Dasyprocta punctata
AAAAAAAAAAAAAAAAAAAAAAAAAGAAAAAAAAATCATTAGTATGAGTCTTATTAGCTAGTCTGAATTAAAGTTACCAATCAAAATGAAGCTGAAAAATCTGTGTGTATATAAAAAATCTACTATCCTACCATGCTGAACTGCAGATATTCAAGCAATTAATCTGCATACTGTAAAATTTGTCCCAAGTAGATCTCCACATATTTATATGGGGCCAATTTTATTCTCTAGGTATGTAATTTGGGTTCATGCATGCAAAAATATTTGTTAAGCCCTTATTATGTGCTAGAAGTCATATGCTACATGTTGGAAATCCAGTGGTGATATAGGATGGACAGAATTACATACAGAAAGTCAGTTACCTGCTGAACTCATGATCTTTTAAAAAGAAAACATTACCAGCACTCAGGAGGCTGAAGCAAGAGGATTCCTATGAGTTCGAGGGTACCCTATGCTACAAGGCCAACTTTAACTATGTAGCAATACCCTGTCTCAAAAACCCAAATAAATAAATTAATTAAAATAAATAAATAAGTAAAATGCAATTTTCATGTGTTTGTTATACGTTTTGGCTGATGAGAGCTCAAAATTATAAGCTAGGTGTTTAAAGAAGAAGTTATGTTTTTTTCAGAGTACAAATACCTTTGTGCAGTTAAAGATCTTAGGATATATTTAAATTTCTCAAATCAAAAGAGGCCTCTGTTAACTCATTACAACTAGATAGCCACTTAATAAGAATCTTTTCTTTTCAAAACCCACCACTACCCTCCACTTACTCACCCTCACACAAAAAAGCATGTTTGCACTGAAATTCCAACAATGAGTCTTAACTTCAAATCCTTTTGATTTATGATTCAATGAGAATATAGCTAAATAAGAGGGTTAGCACTTAAGACGCCATTAAGTAACTTACAACGAATCTAACTTTTGTTCTCAAAAGACCTGATATAGCAACTAAAAACATCAAATTTTCTCCAACATGCTATACATCTACTAATACTATCAGTTTTACTTATTAACACTCCTTATATGAGCTGTTTTATTCTGACATTTTACATAAACACTATTGGCTTATTGTACTTACGGATAATAAAAATTAGTGTTTCAAAGATTTTAAAAGACTTTTAAAATGATTATTCACTCTGGTTTTATAGATTGCACTCTTGATATGTTCTGAGCAACAGGTTCTTTGCTAGGCACTAAGATTAGAAAGCCAAATGAGAATAGGGAGTTCTCAGAGAAGCTAGTAGATCATACTTCTAAAAATTAAGTAAAAGAAGCATTTCCCAAAATTGGAATTGTGAGCTGTTTTTGACCTATTATTACTTTAATGGAACCAGCTATAATTTCTTCCACTTACAGTTTCAATCCAGAAGAAATCAGATACAAGATATCATACATGAAGCTAAATGCCACCACATATTCTGACAGTAGAGACTCCCTAAAGTCTATTAAAATCACCTGAAGAAAAAGGTCAAGAAGTAATGGTCCTGAAAGATGATAAACTGTGAAATGGAGAACTTGGCTTTTGTTTCTTATGTTTTTGGGCCAGTTACACAAAAGGGACAAACCAGGGCTTCAATTCAGGCAACCTCACACATACAGACCAGTAGGAACCCTGGGCAAGGCAGACTGTCATGTCTTAATAAGGGATTCTCAAGAATCCAGTCCACTAGCACACAAGAGACCTTTTCTGACTCTAATTTCAGGAATACTTGCTTCCAAAACAGGGTTTTTTTTTCCTGCTACCTCCACCACCCTACCTCCAGAATAATTTTAATAAGGAGAGTCCACCAAATGTTATCATCCTCTCATCCTCTTTCCTCCACCCTCTTATATATTTCTATATTCCCCTAACAGCCAATTAGTAATAGCAGAGAGAAGAATGAATTTTATAATATTCAGGGCCCCTTATTCCCCATGCACCATCTAGTAGAGATGATAATTACATTAATAGTAATGATGATTCTGATGATGTGATCTTCAATGAATTTAAAACACATAAAAAAAAAAGGCCTTTTAAGCAGGCAACAAAATAATCTTGATTTCCTTTTCAGAAACATTTCTCAAGAGTTATAAAGAACTCATATTACCTCGGCAAAAGTCACCATAGCCTCTAGAATAGAATGACATGCAAATTTGTTAAGCATTCCATATTTTTGCTTTGGCAGCACATATAGAATAGAATGCAAGTTAAAGCCATCTATGTTTTAAACTAAGAAAATTTTGACTTGCTGAAGTATTAAGTATTATACTTCCCTGCTTAGTGACTTTCCAAGTATTGGCAATAAGATAAAGTATCACTGGAGCTGGGACACAAACTTCAGAGGTGTGGAAAAGCAATTTTTTTTTTTTATGACTCAGTTTCAAAATCATCTTCATCATAAATTAGCTCATACTCGCCACTACTTTGCTGATAAACTATTATTGTTCCCCAACTTCTCTTGTCTCACAGATGCCTGTATTAGAGTTATTACATGCTTATATGAATATAATGTCACTTATATGAATATCATGTCATCCAGAGTTTACTGTTACTTGAATTCATTTTCCTTAAACAAATACGAAGGCAACTCTCTGGCTACCTACCACACTTACTTCCTCTGTTATTAACAAGCATGTTAACAAAAAAGCCATAAATGCAGCCCATTTTCAATCTTTCACTTTCATTTCCAGTTGAAAATTTGATAAACCAGCAATAGATCAAACAACTCTAATCCCTCTAATTTGAGAAAGAGAGAGAGAGAGAGGGAGAGGGAGAGGGGGGAGAGAGACAGAGAGTGTTTGCAATTAGAATTAGGGATACATGCATGTAAAAGTATTATATATTCATGTATATACACTTCACTAGAAATACTAACTTCACATTGTCTTGAATTTCTACAATTTCTTATTCCCTTTTCTTTTTCCCATGTCAAATAACCTGCAATTCTAATTTCACTATGTGCTTCCTAGTAAATGGTCTATTGATGATACTTTCCACATCCTGAGATATAATCTTAAGGAAACTTAAAAGCTTACTATTTTCATCACTAAAATGCAGAATAATATAGAAGATCCTATAAATGCAAGGTTTTCTTGAAAAGACATATCCAACAAAAATGTGGTGAGAATAATATCAATCAGAGTCTACATGGACACAGGACATTTATAAAATTCCACTTCAGTATTCCTTATGTAATTAAAGATAAAGCTATTGGAGAGACTCCTTTAAAAGCCAACAACAACAAAAAGAGTTAAGTAGATTTAAGAAGCTACTCTGGAGTATCTGTAAACATTTAACAAGTATTCCTTACTAACTTGTCTTTTGACAGAGAATAGGGTACTCTTCTACAAAATATTTGATTATTATAAGTAAATCAAATTCATAGGATACACTTTCTATTGCTTTATATGAGAAGACTCTAAAATATATTGTTGTCTGAGGTATTGATCTGTTCTCAAATTGCTTGTGGAAATATACTGTCAGTATGTCCAACATAAATGTGAGACATTTTGCCAACACTACAGACCTAGTACCGGAAGACTCATTCATGCAATTTCAAACATTTTTCATCTGCAAGCTCTATGACATAAGTGGACATTGCTTAGTGTAAGAGATAATGCCTTCACATCAGACACACAAACATTTGGAATCCTCTTCAATCCATATTCAAGAACAGTTTCCCATTTAGAAAAAAAAAAAAAAAAGAAAGAAAAGAAAACCTCTTCATAATTGAAAATAGCTTTCCTCTAGAACTCTAAAGGCTTTGGTGGGGGAGAATTATGAGTTTATGAAACAGACTTTGTTAAATACAGGCCAAATAAAAACTATGTTTATTGCTATGGATAATTCTTAGCTACACTGGACAAATGTTCATCATTAACAAAAGCATCAACATACTGCACTTTACACAAAGATGCTTTACTTTCAGATGTCACTTGTGAATATGTAGGTTATTCAACAGGTTTATCTAGTCAATTTGCCCATGTTTATCATAGAAATACCAAAGAGGAAGATGAAGATTAACACATTAGTAGTCCCAGAAGGTCTCTGAGCCCCTGAATAAAAAAAATCATTTTATTAACAAATGCCGTTATTACTTCATCAAAGGATTTCAAATCACTTCTGAATGACAGCTCCCATTTCAGAGGAGGGGAAAGACTGAGAGCACATCCTGATCAAATGATATTCAGATGAGGGATAGGATGGGCTTTCTCTTCCAATCTGACAGCCACCCTCCCTAGCTACACATTCACATAGTTAAACAATTTTGAAAATAAGGATCCAGTGGACCATACATTGTTGTACTATAATTCCAAGAGCCTCATTCTGTGTTGGTGGCAGTCAAGCTTCTAAGCACTCAGACATGAAATGAAATGGTGGTTAGAGTAGGGCTCACAGTTCCTAGACACAATTAGAAACCACCTGTGGATGAGGCTGCATTTGGCACACTTTACTCCAGCATCCTACAAGAGTCTTTTGTTGCTGCACCACTGAGAATACTGTAACCTCAGAGGACACCATCAAGATTGCACTGGCTACCTAACTGCCTTTCCCTCCTTCTCCAAATAACAGCAAACTATCACCAAGAAGTCCTCATTCACTCTAACCTGTGATTTTCTGCCTCAGGTTATTATGTCAGGTTTGTCAAATTTTTGTTTCTAGTTTATCAATTAATATGTTTATAAACCTAAACAGTATATAAACCAAAATAATATGTAGAAGTATAAGTAGACTTTGGTCCACACTTAGGCATAAGATGGGAAAAAAGTATTAAAGGCTGAATGGCTTCTAATGCTTGATTATTTTTGTTTTGCAGAAAAACTTTTTCTGTCCACTCAATGAAAAATGAGGGGGGAAGGAGCAATCACATGTGTGAAATTCTCATATAGGAAGAACACGCTGGTAGTGCCTCTATAGACATAATACATCTAGGAAGGACTAAAGGCTAAATTATTTTTTGGGACATTAAAATAGAAGGCATCAAGAGGCCTTGTTTGTCACTGTTGCTCTCTAGTCTGTCTTGATTCCCACTTGTTTCCTAAACCAGTACCAATAAATTCGCTTTTCTTACAAAAGAGGGGAAAAGGAGATGATGGGAGAAAAATATAAAACCTCTGCACTCATTAGTTAAACAATAATCTTAATGACAGATGACTTGCTTATTAAACAAGGCTTTAAAAATGTACCTAGAAATCTACAAAACTGTGACAGGAGAAACAGAATATGGGGCTGAAAAACCACAAGCTCTGGTCTCGGCAAGGGAAAGACAGCCTGGAGTAATCGATTCAGGATGTACCTATCTGTCCCAGGGAAAACCTGGGTAACAATCCTAGACATGCCACTAGCATGTGACTCTGAGCACTCTGATCTTTAAATTTCAGAATCTTCATGTGAAAATTAAAACACAAACATGACTGTATGTAAAGCGCTTGCAGTTTTAAACAGGTGTGTGAGGTTCTAGGGATTCTGTGGTATTGCTGAGGAAGTCCGAGTCTGTTTGCTATTCTAGAAATGGAATGAGGCTCCTAAAACAGGTCCTTGTGTATGTGCCAACTTGTTATACAAGTAACTATACAAATTAGTAGAAAATAGGTGGATTATTTATGAGGTGGTACTGTAAGAACTAGCTTACCATAGAAACAAAATGTTGGATCCACATCTCACTGTCATAAAAACAACAACTCAGTTACTTCAAGTGTAGTAAGTGTCTAGATAAGAAGTATATCCTGAGTATCCCCTATCTGGAATGCTTGTAAATAGAAGTTTCAGATTTCAGATTTTGAGAGTTAGAAATATCTGCGTAGACTTTACCAGTTGAGCATGCTTGAATCCAAAATACTAAAATCTGAAATCCAAAATTTTTAAGCTCCAGTGCTTCAAAAGTTGAGTATTCCAGATTTTTGGATTAGGGATACTCAACTTAAGTTGACTATGAAGCTAACAGAAGTAAGTGGTAGGAAATAGCTATAAGAATTTGAGATGAGGAAAAATTTCTTGAACATTTTTTAAGTCATAAAGAACACAAGGATAGATGTTTCTGTAACAAAAGTATACAACAGATGAAATTAACAGAAGATATTTGCCATATGTAGAAATGAACAAAGGAGTAATATGTAGACTATAAAAGATCAATAAGAAAAAAAAAACAAGAAACTCAACAGAAAAATGCACATAAGAATAGGTAAATGGGAGGGGAGAAAAAAATTCAAAAGGCTAAGTACATAAAGAAAAGCTCTATCTTACCAGTAACTGGAGAAATGCAAATTAAAACAACAATACAGTTATCAGATTAAAACTTAAAAAGCAACACTAAATTGAAATTTGGGAAAATAGGAACCCTCACTCAGAGCTCTTGTGAGTCTAAATGTGTCCATCTGTTGAAATTAAGGGTGCTCTATCCTTTCAGTCTGAAAACAGAATAGAGGAACTTTCCCGCAAAGCCCTACTTTGATAGCATATTCATAGCACTGCTATTTGAAATATCCAGGAATAAGAGGTTGTTTGGGGTTACTAGTACCAGAGGAACTATGAACCTACTATTACTAGAATACTATGGAGTAGTTGGAAGGAACAGACTTAAATCCAGAAGCCTCAAAAGTTCTAAAAACAGCACAAACTGAACACATAAAATAGAACTAGAATCTATAATCTCACGTAATATGACAAAATTTATTTACGCAAACACATAGCTTTCTAGGAGACATATTTAAAGAAACATTAAATATTCCCTAAAGGAAATGGGAACTGGGGTAGGGGCTTTATGGCCTGATTGTAGCAGTACAAAATGAAGAGTAAGATTCTATCCACCCCTCCTGTGCATCTGCTGAGGAGAAGGCAGGAAAGGGGAAAGGGAAAGGGAAAAGCATGAAACAGAATAAAAGGGGATAGGGGGAAGGTAGAGAAATGGGAGGAGGAAAAGGGTAGGACCAGGGAGGTAAGAGGGGACTGTAGGGAGGAGGAGAGAGGCTGGAGGGCAAAAAAGGGAGAGGGATTGAGAAAAGGGGAGAAGAGTGGAAGAGGATAAGTGAAGGTGAGAGGAAAGTAAAGGGAGGAAGTTGGTGTGTTGCTTCTTTTCAAAACTGATATGTGAACCAGATCTAGGGAGAAACAGTCAAAGAACGAGACTAAGAGACTTTGAAAGGAAAGTGAGGTATCTTAAATCTAGAAATATACATTTGGTTTCAATATTGCATGGCACTCAACCCAATAAGTATTTATCAACTATTTGGGATTATAATATGTACACTAAAGCTAGTGTTAATGTGGATAAGGTTGCAATTTCCGCACACTTTTAGACAGGCTGGTAATCATGCTGTCAGATTCACAAGACTACATGCCAAAAGGTGAAGGTGGCTACTGGTGTATGGGGGACAGTATCTGGAAAACTCGGAGGAATGCACACACACACACACACACACACACACACGTGTTTATATATGTTTGCTTAGCCCTAACCAGCTTTTCTTATTCTATGAATGAAAAGGTCTGTTTTCAAGAAAAATGGACACAAACTGGTGAACCAGTCAAATTCAGGTTAGCAAATGTTCATAAAAATTGAATTAGTTGCCAATATTTAGGTTTCATGTAGAATGCGGATTTCTGGTTCCCTAGGACTACTGGAAAAACCTGCGTCTGCACACAGGATTTGCCTGGAACTGCCAGAGCTGCCTTCTATGGGAGGCAGGTACTCTAGGATCTGCCAAAGCTTTCACCCGGCCTCCTCCTTTGTTTGCTTTGCCTGGCAGGCTTTTATGGACACCTGAGTTGGTAATGTTGCTACTGCTGCCACTCACTCACTGCTAGGTAGGGTAAGTTGCTATGGGCCTCCTGGGCCATAGAGGAAGCCAGTAGTTCTACTGATGCAGATCTTTAAATGCAAACAATACAAGTCTTACCTTAAACCAGGCATAAGCCTCACTCAAGTAGGATGACTGGAAGAGCTTTACTTCCTCTGAAATTGACCAGAAGTAGCAGGGGATAGTTGAACAGGGAAAGGAAAGTATGCAAGATCTCCTGTGTCAAGAAGATATTCAAGTTTGTGAGGCTTCCTAATAACCTGCATGAAAGAGGTTTAGAAAATAAGCCTGAAATGAGAAAAGGTCTGCGTATGGATAGCCACTGTCTCTAAGGATTGTGCCTCCTCAAAATATCTTATGGTGTATAACTTCTATTTCCCTGCTCAGTCTTTATCTCCTTCCATCAAGATGACGAAAGTACAAGTAATGACTATATTCACTGCTCAATTGATAATAATTTTCTCATCTTTGCTTAAAATATTTACTTTAAAGTGCTCTGACAGTTCTCTCCTAAGGGTGCTGGATCCTTATCTCAATTCCATAGTTCCAGAGAAAATGAATATACTGCCTAGTTTTAAGAACACTGTTAAAAGAGCCAAAAATTCAAGGTCACACATCTAGAAAGTGGAAAAATCAGATTCAAACACAGACTGGTTCCAGAATATGAGCTCTGAAACACTACTAAAGTTACTGGTACTCACAATGGTGAAGGAATGACAAATATAATCACCATCAAAACAAAGAGAATATGTGCCAGGTACAGTGTTTAGGGTGCCAAAAGCTTTATTTAGTTTATATGAGGTAATTATGACAACCTTTTGAGGAAGGTATGGTTATAATCCCCATCTCAGACAAGGAAAACAAAGTTTAGAGAAGTCAAATAACATGGCTTCTTAGTTCCTGATCAAAGCAGCCTTCAAATCTAGGTTTATCTGTTTTTTAAAAAGCACTAGCGAACAAAGCTTCCTGTACAATGTTAATAAAAAAGGAAAAGGAAATGTATTTACAAGTTTACACAAAGGGATGAGAATAGAAAAGGAAAAAACGACATAATTTGGCATCAAGGAAAAATGCACATATGAGTTGACTCTCAAATGACAAAGAGATGTTTAAAGAAAGTAGCACAGGATGGGGCTGGCTGTGATAAAATGTGTTTTGTTTTTTAACTGATAAATGGTTTGCTGGGATGAAGAGTATACAGAAGTTATTAAACAAGAGACTGGACAAAGGCAGGTTGCCATAGCATTGTGAGGTCCCCTTAGGAAATGCTGAGAGGTTGAAACTTCATCCATAAGGCAAAGGGGAGAGACTGGACAATTTTAAATAAGCAGTAGCATGATGAGTGTTGAAAAATCAGTGACTTCAGTACAAAGGCGGGGGTCGTTGATTTTCAATTGTACAGTGAAAAGATAGTTTGTACATACAAAAACCAAAAAGAGAGTACTAAAATTTTAAATTGTATTTAGTAAGACAAAAGACATGGCATAGAGGGTTTTATAGTGTGAACAGTGAAAGGAAGAAAGGAGTGAGGCACAATTCTGATACACACTTGGGTGATTTTTATATGCCTTCCAAGGAGAAACCACTTTTAGTGGGGAATTACGACTTCCATTTTACACTGAATTTGGTTGCCTAGGGAGATATTTCCAATAAAAATAATTACTAAAATTAAAGAAAGCAGTAGAACTCAAGATAAAGATTCACTGCTTTTTGAGACAGACTGTATGTAGCCCCGACTGGCTTTGAACTCAGTATGTATCCCAGCATGGGCTCAAACTGATGATGATCTTCCTGCTTCAGCCTTCTGAGTGCTGGGATTACAGGCACATATCACTGCATCTGACCAAGACAGATTTAGAAGTTGGTGCCATGTAGATAATGTCTACAGCGATAACAGTGGCCAAACTTGGTTCTGAGAGAGAATAGAGCCCAGAATTTTGGGAACAAATAACACATATCCCCACAAAAGTAATGGACAATGGTCTGTTTCTGATCCTAGAAAAGAAATCCATTTTTATAGCTATGAAATTTAATATATGAAAACTCTTTAGTATAAATCAAGGCTTAGGGAGGTAAGACAGTTTAACTGGCTTAAAAGAATTAATTGCGTAACTTTTGTTCTTTTTTCAGTTATAACAGGAATTCCTTATATAGGGAAAGTAAAACTACATCATCAATTGTGTATTGCTTATTTAAATTTGCTTTTTACTGCAAAACAAAAAATAACCAGTTAACACCTTTTTCTTTTAATTGATTGGTTTAAAACTAGCATATTAGGAAAAATATCTTGAAATTCACTGAAATTCTATTTTTGTCATAAACTGGGAGATAGATTTAAGTAAACAGTCATTGCTATTTTAATGACTTCATTTCTTTTTAAGTAATGAACTTGCTGAACTACAATCTGGTCTAATATTAGTGAATGTCAAATTCAGAAACTCCAATGTAGTAAAATTGAAAAGGGACACACTATTTCATTAGTCAACCACAATAGGTCTATTAAGAACTCTACCATTATAATTATCTCATAAATGCCCTTGATGCTTCCATATGAAGGGAAAAGAACACTTTTTTAAAAACATACATTTGAAAACTTGGACTATAACTTTATTATGGGAATTTGGTCTCTCCCCTAGGAAACTGCTTTAAACCAGGATACCTCAGCAATAGTGATATTATCCTGTCATTAGCCAAATCATCAACATAAGTGAAGATCATTATAGTCCCATATAAGATAGAAAAAATGGAGAAGCAAACTAGGTACATTTCTCACAGGATGATATTAAAGCAAAATTACTTCAGGCAAGGGAGAAAATGATGCTTGGAATGTAGAGGTTAGCAATGTTTCTGTTGTGTCACGGTGGTAAAAATACAGCAGTCAGCCAGTTAGGAAAGATGAATCCTTGCTGGGTAGAAAGCACAACAAATTTTCTCAAGAAAGTTTAGATTATGGTGCTACCAATGTTTGATTCCATCTGAACTGGTGAGGAAAGTTACATATTTTATTATTCAAGTTATCAGAGTTTTTTGACCTTCAAATGTTTTCTTGTCTTGGGTTCTACAGTATTGACAGTGTCCTGGCACTTCTACTTCTTGAACTATTCCTCTCTATCTCCTGTATGGGCCCATCTTTCTCTTTCCAGCTGAAAAATCATTAAGCAGTAACATTTACTTCTGTGATTGAAATTACTCCTATATACACACCATCACAATTGAGATCTTCAACTAAGACTTTTCCTTTGAAGTCCAGATCTGTATATCTTATTGCTATTTTCATGTGGATGTCTTGAAAATATAGCAACTTCTTACATTTAAAATTTAACACGGCTGGTCATTCCTTCCACCGAGTTCCCTTTCAGTGACTAGATTCCTAAGAAACACCAGCATTCATTGAAGTATATAAGAAAGGAACTGGAACCATCATTTACATCTCCATATCTCTTACCCTCCAAATTCAATCTACAACGTTCTATTGCTTTCACCTTTTAAATCACTATTGAATTCCCAATTAAAAGAATGTAGCAGAATTCAGAAACCAAATGTTTTAGAAAAAGTCTCAAAATCTAACTAGACAATCCCTAAGGTATTTAGTGGAATAAGTGCCTCTTGCCTGGTGTTTCAACATTCCACCATCTGCATCTTAATGTGGATTTTGTTTCATTGTGGATTTGTTTCATTGAATGAAACCTTTCAGTTCATATAAGAGAAGAAAACTAGACAGCTGGCATATGAGACTTCCCATTACAATAAAGAGAGAAGAAGAGTTAGTTTGCTTTTCCTACCTCCCCAAAGGTATGTGTTCACTGGGTTTGAATGTTAAACATTTTTCCATGCTGCAAAAATGTCTCACACTGTTAAAATGTCTCATATTGTAAAATGTTGTGTGGCTTCAACTGGGACAGTAAATTCGGAGCATTGCATATTATTACCTTCATGAACTTTATTTAATGTTTAACTGGTGTGTGTGCATGGGTGCAAACTAGGGGAGGGAAGGGGTTGAATGGCATCTTTTGTTTTGAGTAGAATGATAAATTTCAGACTTCTAAAAGTTCCCTTTTGATTTGCCAGAGAATATATTTCACTTACATTTATTAGAAACTTGCATCTGACCCATGTCATTTATGAATAACAGGTGTTGACTACCTAGGAATGGAAAAGCAGAGACAGGATTCTACACAGTTAGTACCACTCTTTGAAGATATTCCACACCATCAGCTTGTTGACCCTAGGTGATTACACATCACAAGTTGCATTTTTTAAAAAGTAAGAAAAGTTTCTAAAAATCTGGATAACTATGTAATATATAATAAATTCAGTTCTAGCACTAAAATGATATCAACTGACTATGCTATGAGAAAGACCCTACAATTTGTATAGCACTAAGTAAAACTGTGGTATTCCCCCCAAAAAAAGCCAAATATAAAAGAATAATGACATAGAAATGTACTGGGTTGAGAAATAACTTTACTTGGTCATGAGTGACTACATAATTTTAGTACAGTTCAGTGCCACTAGTGTTGATTCTATCACAACTAACCAAAAACCTAAAAAGAAGGAAATCCAGAATTCTATTGCAATAGTCCTCTTGTTAACCCATCTCTGAAATGTATCTGTCTTAGGAAGAAACCTAGTAAAAAGTCAATGAACAGAAAAAATTTCTGACCCCAAGATAATTCTAAATGAGAAATAAAATCTGGAGGGAAGCCATGCTGGAATTTATTGAAAAATATATTTTTCTTCTTTAAAAATATTATTAAAAATACATATGTTTTTATGACTTATTGCTAAGTCTATTTTTTAAGCTTTCTGCTACTCAGATGTACCATACCATACAATGTGATGGATGGGGGCTATTAATCGTTCTTACTGAAGAACAGAACAGCCCATGCAACACACTGGTATTAAAAATGGTAAAGGTATTCTAAGAGTACATTCACTGCCTCAAAGTCAATTTCATGTATTATTTAGCTTTTCAAATACTTCTCCCAATTAACTCACATATTTTGCAAGACCTGAAAGATGGGAGGGCTTGTGGAGTAAAGGTTTGTCTCGGGCCCCAGGAGAACAGTCCTAACTCTCTGACCAAACTTTCATTTGATGTAATCTCTATTCTTCTTATAGTACAACCCTATTTTTATTTCTATTATTGACATTTTACAGCAAATCATGTTTTAAATTCTCTTGGATTATATTCAAACTACAGGGGAAGAAAGAGGTGTGGGGATGTTGTCTGCTCTCCCCTCTGGTTCACTGCCCAGGAAATATTGTCACTTTGTGCAGAACCAAGCCTCAGTCAAATCAGCTGTTGGACAGTCCACAGAAATTAAGCAAAGGACAAGACCCCATTTTACACAAATGGAGCAGATATATTATGTTAGTTAGGGCTTTCATTACTTTTGCAGGCAAAACCAGTATGGGCATCACACATATTTCTGCATTTAGAGATTTGTCTCGTTGGAAAAAAAAAAGGGTTATCATTACCATTTTCTTTCTAAAGGAATACGATTTTGGTGTTTGCTGCCTTTTTCCCCCCTCCTTTCCTTAACCATCTTCTCTCTCTTCTTTCTTAAGTGCCTCTTCCTTACCCAATGCTAAAGAATTTTCTTTCCTGCCAAATACACTGGGATTTGTGCTGTCAAGCTCTTGCTGATCCAAGGGCAAACAGAGCAAAGCAGGAAGAAGAATTAAATACACGTCTCTAACTTGCCATAGCTTGTAGATTGGAATCTACTGTTCTCAGCTGAACCATAAAGAAGAGCACACTGGCTCCTGACCCTTCACAGAAAGAAAGATGATGACTGCTGAGTAGCTGTCACTGTTTGTGACCAAAAACATTCTATTTATCAGCTTCGTTATTTTGTCCCTTAAAATGTCCTTTACTTGGTCTAGTCAACCCAACATATGAACATATAAAATATGTTTTATTCTTTAAAGAGGCAAAATTCTATGCCTTCACTAAAAATCCATGACTTTCTTTCAAAAATCATCCTGAATTTGCTATTTGGGTTAGTACTTGGGAACACTTGTACTTCAGGGACAAGCCCTCCTGACCTTCAGCGAATGTTCACTGGGTGTCAGGTATCCATGACAGAAACACAATCACATAATGCAGAATTATGGGATTTTGTGTGTGAGAGTTTCATGTGGTCAGTGGCAGGATGCACTATATTGCAGAACACCAGAATTTGGAGAAGAGACCAACCTGCAGTCGATCTAGGAAGTCTTGATAGAGGTGACAATGGTGGCAGAGTTTATTAGTTGACCATAGAGACCAACCATCTGGGGATGTTCTTAGTGGGTTGAATAGTATTGGAAAACTCCAAAGTAAAGAAATAGGACAGGGATCCTGATGAGGACAAATTAAGACTTAATTTATAACCTGTTACTTATTAAAGGTGTTTCTCCCTAGTCTCCCTTGGTAATAGTGTATGCATTAAGCTCTCCCCTTATCTCCTAATCTTACCCTAAGGGCCAGGTGTGTTGCAACACACCAAAGGGGCATTAGGATGTCTCTGAGGCCAAGAACAGCTAAAGATCCAACCTTACTCTAGAAGAAACCACCTAAAACATTTCGAAGTACTCTTTTAAAAAGTCGTATTCATGACTGAATGGAAAATTATCAGCAACTAGCCCAGTTAATGGGCCAGTTTGATCTTTTTCAGTGACATGGCCCTCCTCAGATCCTCAAGCAGAAGTTCATTCCCTATTTTCTCTTACTTTCCTTTGTCAAGGGCTGGCTTGTTCTTTGCCAAAGCTGTCCCCCTTCAGCTTTTCACTCCTGAAGTGAAAGTCCTTTACTGCTTTTTCTTACTTTCTAATTAAAGCTTCTACCTATAAATTTATGCTGATTGCCTCAGTTTTAATTTCTGCTATCAATGAAGCAAGGCCCCATGATAGCCAGTAACAAACTCAGGACAACAAGATGTGCTACTTGTGGGCACTTCATCACAAAGAACAGAGACAAAGACTTGGCTTTCAGAACTAAAGTACTATGTCATGACCAAGACAGATGGACAGTTGTCTTGGTTACTTCTCTCTCATTGCTGAGACAAAACACCTGACACCCAAAATTAGGGAAGGAAAGGTTTATCTTAGTTTGTGGAGGTTTCCATTCATAATTAGCTGGCTCCAAGGCAGGGTGACATGGCTTGAGGGACAGCCATTCATGGCGGCCACAAGTGGCAAGAGAGAACAAAGAAAAAGGGAAAAGCACATCTCCTTCCCTCCCTTATATTGTATGCCAGTTACCCACCCCTGGGCAGGTGCAGCACCCACACTGCCAATCCCAACACTAGACAACGAACCAATTACAAATGCTAGACTCAGCCACCTCCATGACTGCATGAGGCTTTGGGGAACAGTTAAACCATAACAGTGAAGGGAACTTGATACCCACTACTGAACTGGAACACTAGGCTTCTTCAAATCTCCTAGTCCCACAGATCAGGGTACAATAGAACCTTGTTATAATGGGAGTTAAGTGGTTCCAAGTAAAGAAACTGCTTCTAAGAGGTCATTTTCTGGGGTATTCAACTCTTTCGGACCATGTTTCTATCTTCAATCCCTATCTCTTTTCCCAAACTCTCCCAACTCAGAAATCTACTTTTAAATCTTTTGACCTTCATTCATCCATATATATTTGACAAAGCCTTTGGAATGCAAACAGAATTCTTTTGTGGATACCTAGTTAAAGGGAAGATGCAAAAACTTTTTCAAGGGCAAGTTTTAATGAAATATCTCTCCCTTCTTTCTTAACTTTTACTACAGGTATACCATAAAAATGAATGTGAAGGGCAGGTCAACTTTTGCTGCGACACCTCCAGAATAAGCCACTAAATTACTATAAAAAAGAAAATGCAGAAATTGCCAAGGGAAAACACACTCAGGAGACTTTTAAAAGAAAAAAACAGTATTCCTCATATGATACTTTTTGAACCAGTAATAAAAGTACTCATTTCTTAACTTGATTTTTTTTTTAAATCAAAGTTTTCTTCCTGAATCATTTTTAACATGCTATATTGGCATGCTTTGAAGACATAAGGACCGAGTACTAAAGAAATGGAAGGAGAAGGAGGATTTGGTTAGTAATAAGCTTATTTCAGACCATTTCAGATTAAGGTCAAGTATAAAATTCCCATTAATTTCCAGTTTATTTAAATCAGAACTATGGTTATTTCAAAGTCCTCTCCATCATCCTGGCTAAAAAGAAAAAGAAAGAAGAGCAGATTCAAAGAGCCACACAGAGAAGAGTTGCCTGTTGTTTGCTAATTCACAACTGTAAGGACTTATGTGAGATAGAGACCACATGAGACCACCAGCTTGTGTAAAGGCAACATGGTGTGGAATTTATTGCACCTGGGTACAGGTAGACAGAGGGCAAAAAGGCTGTCTGTAGGGACCAAAGCAAAGCAGGCTTTTTATAGGGCTTGAAAGAAGGCAGCAGACATTAGAAAGATAAGTGGTTAAAGTTTTCTAGGTGTCTTGTGCCTTAGTGGGCAAAGATCCTGAGGAGTCTAGTGTAAATGTTTGGGTGTCTCCAGATGTCCCAGTGCTTGGAAGATACCATGCTCCATCTTATCTCTTTTTATGACAGTGTTTGCTGAGGGCACAAGTGCTGAACTGTATTTTTCCTCTGGTTTTTTTTTTTTTTTGTACTGGGGATCGAACTCACAACCTCAAACCTGCCAGGCGCTTATGCCACAGAGCTAAATCCCCGGCGGATTTTTCTTTGAGGATAATGCTGCTGACAAACAGGTTGGCTGCTGAGAAAGTCATGTCTGAGTCAAGCTTGATAACAACTAAATCATACTTATGTCTGCCGAGAATCTAAGCTTCTATTTTGTTTAGGTTTTGTCATTTTGGTTAAACCCTCTATAAAGGGGTGCTATGGAGACTGTGCTAACCCCACTTTGGCCAGCCATCCAAACATGGACTGGGTCAATTAGTTCACTGACAGAGACTTAAGAGATGACATCATTTTTCCTTTGATAGTTAACTGCTTTTATTTTCCATTTTATTTAAGATACTTAATTTGTTTTTGGTGATTTACTCTTCTTTGTAATTAGATATAGCAATTAAGCTAGTATCTTTTCATTGGCAGTGCAGTTTTCCTTCAACAGAAATGAGCTTAAGTCAACATTACAGTAGCCACCAAGAATAAGGATTTGTGAAGGGGAAAGCAACCAACTAGATTCCCTCTTCTCTGCTTATGTAATGCAAATTAGAGGTAAGACAAAGGAACAAGTAATTAGCAGGAGGGAAGCAACATAATGGCTATTTTAAATGCAGAATTCATTCATAACACAACACTTCTCAAGAGAGCTGTTCTAATAGATTACCTTGCTGATATGCATTATTTAAGCTTTAGTTGTTTGGAGCTAGAAGTAAAAGCATCGCCTTTACATTAAGTGCATGATGCCTTTGGAATAAATGTAGGTCAATATGAGGCTACTTCTTTGTCTTAGCAAAATCAGACCTGGTATAAGTACAAAGGCAGGAAGAGTTAAAAAGACATATTAATTTGTAAAGATGTGAGGTAGATGTCTAAATATACTTTTTAATAATGTAGAATGTGTCAAAATGTTAACATAAATTATAAATACTAAGGAAATGCTATTCAAAACAAAACAGCTGTACTCTTGAAATCAGCTAAAATAAATGCATCATTTTTCATAAGAGAATTTTAGAAATGGTTCTATTACTTTCTTTTGGATTCTAAGGGTTAGTCTCATATTTTGTAAGAAGTGCATTTCAAAGTATCTCTTGTCATGATGATGAATGCAAATACTCCGCTTTTCCTACTACCGAGTATCACATGCCTGGCTCTGTCACTTTTCTTAGGTCTCCAAACAAAAATTCTACCATAGCCTTTTTTAAGTTGAAAGGCAATAAGGCCTTTTCCCAAGCTCAGAGGCTGTTTCCAAGTGACAACTCCTTGTCACTGTTAAAACGTGAGCAAAAGACAGGGATGCTTACATGGCTCTGTGAAACCTTAGGTGCCCTACCCTCTGCAGGTTGCAGATTAAAATGTCCCCTGGTTGCATTTCAGTTCAGGTAAACCAGTGACCAGAGAAAATAAGCCTAACCCCAGGGAGCTGAAACCTAGACAACACAAAATCACACACGGGGACTCTGTTGTGGTGCTCAGTGATTTCAATTCAAATGACACATTCAAGAATCATGCAGCACACAGCCAGACAACATGCTACCTCTACATAAAAGAAAAGATGCTCATTTTTAAAAAGTCACAAACCCTGGTTAATAAGTCTGTCTGTGTGTATATATGTGCACACATATGCATGCATGTGCTTCTCTTAGGAAAGAGAATTTGCAAGTATTTTTCTAACAAGAATAGGAATGAACTTCGTTTTGTAAATCTGCACAAAGTATCATAGGTGCTGATCTCGGTGCCTAAGTAAAAATAAAAACAGGAAATGAACATAAATATAATTAAAAGGATGAATGATTGATAGGAATAATAAATAACTTCCAATATCAAAACCAAATTGAATCCCGTTATTACTCTACCAAAAATATCAAAATGTAATTAGACTGTTTTCACACATCATTATTTGCCATTTTGGGAAATTAGAACAGACACAATAATTAATGTACAAAATGATATTCAATTAAAACAAGTTCAGTTTATCCTTCAAGGTTTTGAAATTTTTACTAAAGTTCCCTATCTACAAGCTTACACTAAGAAGACTCATATATACGTATCTGATGATTAAGATTCACTTGTTGGTGAAGTGATCTTCTTCAAGATTCAGAACACAAATGATTTTGGTGGGGGCACATTACAGACAGTCTTTTCCCACAGGGTTTACAACACTCTTTTTTAACTTTAAAAAAGAATCAGAAGATGTATTTAACATATAGACATGGCTTCTACTTTTCTTTTGCCTTTTCCCCCTTTTTCAAAGAAAATGTTTTCAAGAAAAAGCTGGTTGCTATGGAAGCTTTATTGTGGAACACTTCAGTATGAAAAGGTTGGAAAATAGTAACTATTTCAAATCACCTGATTTACTCAACATTCTTAAATTCACTACAATAAGAATGAAGAAAAAGACAAGATAATTAAAAAAAATGCAGCAGTTTGGCCATAAATGAACTACATATTTAGCATTAAGAATCTCTATAACTATGGCTAATTCTGACAAATGTTTTTTCCAAAGCTACTCTTAGAAATGGTGGAATTGTAGAAAAAATAAAACAGATTCTCATATCTTGAAAATAGCATTCATTTCTTGCCATTCTTATATACTTAGTATAAAGTTAATGCTCAGCAATTCAGCCAGGCAACCAGGGCTCCAGCAAGTTAATTTGCATAAATACATGTTTCATACAAAGCAGTAAAAATAAAGCATTCCAATCTAGAGAAAGCAGTTTTCCAAATTGGCCTGAAAAATGGAATATCTTCCAATACCATTTGGACATCACATCTCTCAGAAGTCATGTGGGCTGTCATGTGTTTGGTCCAATTTCATCTGTAATACCCTTAGCAGAAATGAACTGTAACCAATTGTAAGTGGCTACTAATTGCCCATGACAATGATGGAAAATAGTGACTTAACCTTACAAGAGTTCCTCTAGTCTAAGGAGTAGAGACACAGTCTGGGGCTATCATAATTTTACCACAGGTTAACTTTATAAATTAGCCATTCTGGGGTTTTAGCTGTAAAATAGAAATTAAGGAATGAATGGTACTTGAGAGCATACTGACAATTTGGGCCAAGTTAATTGAACTGATTGGCTAAAAGTATTGAAAAAGGGCCTAGACAACACATTTAAAAAAAAAGTTGTTCACCAAATTCAAAATTGATGTGTTGCTTCATGCATGTCAATTATTATTATTAGTATCAAGTTTAAAACTCTGCTTGAAGCTGAGAATGTGATTTAGGAGACCATGTACTTAGCACCCACAAGGTTCAATTACCAGCACAAAAATTAAAAATATTTGACATACAAGAACAGTTTGACTGTGAAGTCAAATTTGACTTAAGACAGCAATTTGTTAAAATTATGGAGCTGGAATATGCATATAACTGATTTGATAACATCTTTCTTACTCTTGTTCCTTCCCCTTATTAGCCCCCTCTTCCTCTACATTCCTAGCTTATATGGCATACATTTACTTTCAAATTTGAAATAAATTTGTTCTTAGTTTATACATCTGTATCTCTCATCCTGTGCTAAAAATCAAAACAAAATGATCAAACACTTGGATTTAAAAACAGAAACACTGAAACTGCCAGAAGATAATTTAGAAGAAACATTTGAAGTCATAAGCACAAGAAAAGATTTCCTGAGCAGAACTCTAACAGTATAGAAAGTAGTATGAATGGGAGTACATCAAATTAAAAAGCTTCTCCCAGCAAAGGAAAAATTAACAGAATGTTGAGACAGTACATAGAATAGATGGCTAATATCTAGAATATATGAAGAAGTCAAAAAATGAATACCCCCAAAACAGAGTCCAATCAAAAAATGGGAAATGAGCTGAGTAAACACTTCTTAAAAGGAGTACAAATGGCAAGTACATGAAAAAAATCACATTTGACCATTAGGGAAATGCAAATCAAAACCACTCTGAGATTCCTCCTTAGCCAAGTCAAATGGCTACCATCAAGAACACAAAAAACTAACAACTATTGGCAAGGATTTGGGAAAAAGAAACCCTTCTACATTTTTTGTGGGAATATAAACTAGTAAAACTACTATAGAAATCTGTATGGCAATTCCTCCAAAACTAAGAATAGAAATTCCATTTGAACCAACTGTAACTCACCTGGATACAGTCCCAAAAAGAGTTAAAAGATATCATACTATAGCGATACATGCATGCCTTTGTTTATAGCAGTACAATTTACAATAGCTAAGGTCTGAGAACAGCCTATACACTTGTCAACAGATAAATGAAAGAAATGTGGTAGATATTAACAATGGAATACTACTTGGCCATACAGAAGAATGAAATCATGTTGTTTGCAGGATGATGGTTGGAACTTGAGACCACAATGTTAAGTGACATAAGTCAGACACAGAAAGTTAAATATCTCATGGTTTCTCTTATATGAGAAACCTCAAATATAAAGAAATAAAAGAGTAAAATAAAGGAGATAGTAGGAAAGAAAAAGACCAATGAAGACAGAAAAGGGGAGTGCAGGGAGGTTGGGTGGAAGGCAAAGGGACTGAAAATGATCAAGATATGTTATATACATACAGCAATTCACCAAAATGAATGCACCGAAAATACATAAATAATGATGTTTAAAAATTATTAGTTTGAGTTTCACAGTACCTTCTGTGAGGACAGAGGTACACTGACATGTAGTTAAAACAAGTTTAGTGTCAGGACTTTTGTGACCAAGCCTCAATTCTAAGAGCAGTTGATTGGAATTTGCACTTCATTCCTAATACTGTACTGAACTGTGGCCAGATGGCACTCTCTGAAGGGAAAACAGGGTCGAAAGTCTCCCAAACACAATTGACAGCAATATTAACTCCTTCTATCAAGGAAATCAAAATATCAAGAGATGCAAAAAAAGCTAGGGGAGACAATTACAAGTGACCACATCACTACATCTGTTGGCATGCTAATTCCCTGACAAAACAGGAAATTAAGACTGATGCCACTCACCATGCACTGCTTCCTGTTACTAACACTGGAATGAATAAAACTGCACTGTGCAGCGTCCAAAATGCCAGGAAAAGCACCTCTCCTAATAGATGAGTGCAAAAGAAAGTGTTAAAATCGGAGACAGCTACAAAATAAGACATCTGAGTCCCACATGTGAATAGATGAATGTTTGTTCAGTTCATCAGTCCAAGCTGCTGATGGGGTTTCAAAACTTGCTACTCCAAAACATGGTACCTCAGCATTTAAGAAAATAGTACAAGCAGGAAGGTCATTCTCATTTCTTCCTGCCTTTCCCACAAAGCAGATCAGAAAGTCTAGAATTCTGTGTCCTTTGTAGAAGAGGGTCATAAGAACCTCATGTGAGAAGTCCTACTGTACACATAGAGGGAAGGAACATCCTTGTATCTGAAGACACAGAGACACACAGAAGAACCTGAACAAACAATCCTTGCTAAGTCTCCTCAGTTCATTCCTTGTAGATCATACTCCTTTGTCTGTTGATCATATTTCTGCATGGCTGTCAGTAAAACTATGCAGTTTTCTCTATTTATTTGGAACTTTGTTTCCTTACAAAGGCTCAGGGTGTCACCTAGAACTTGAATTAAATAAATCTGTATGTTTTCTATTGTTAACTTACCTTTTGTTATAGGGGCTCAGTCATGAGCATTACCATGGGTGAGCAATCTTGTCTCCCCTACAAAAGCCTGAAATGAGGATGTCAACACTTGAAATAAAGGATAAAGTGGTATCAACAAACAACTTCTATTAGTATACTTGGTTTTGACTACCACTACTATACAAATGAATGTGACTCAACGTTTCATTAAACGTCTTTAAACTATTTTAAAAAGCAAGAAGGATATTCTTTAAAATTATGTGGTATTAAGGAAAATTATGTGAAACTTACAAATAAGGAAAGGTGGGTGGTAGTTCACAGTGTTTTTCCATTGTCACACAGGGACATGTGTAACAGGCCTGTCCATGGACAATTTAATTCTTTAGGATATACCTATGGTCTGATTTTCCTACTCCGTTTATGATTGAAGTGAACAGGGTAATCGCTATGTTTCCATGTGGTTCAAACAATTACCAAAAAAATTGTGGTTTTATGGCTCTCTAGGACATGAATGACTTTTAAACATGATGAAGAAATTGAATTCTACTGCTAAATGCCTACAAACACTGTTCTTTAAAAGTTCATTAATAATTATCATTTTACTATTTTTTCACTAATAAGTTAAACAAATTTTTGAGAAGTGTTCTTTCTATAAGTGATTTAGAGTAATTTTTTTTTTTTTGTAATTCTGGGATTGGATTGAACACAGTGTGTTGCACATGCTACGCAAGTTCTCTACTGCCAAGCTACACTCTCAACTCTGAGAGTAGTATTTTTAACTTTTGAATTTTTGACAATGTTATTGTCACTTGGTAGAATTCTATTACTTGCCTCTCTTTGTTGTTTTATAAGTTAAATTTTTCTATAGTTTACTTGTTATATCTTTGTACAGGGTCTTGCTATATAGACCAGAGCTTCAAACTTCTCAGTATATAGGTTACTTTTTACAAGTACATTTAGACAGTGTGCTCATTTGACTGCAGAAGCCTGTTTTTTTTTTTTTTTGTTTGTTTGTTTTTTTTCCAGTTTAAAATAGTTAAGAAACAGTCGTTAAAAAAAAAGGCAGGGCACATTTTCTCTTGGGGTTGTGTCAAGTGGCCATGGCCTCAATGATTTTAGTCCTGGGCATATGGGTCATTATTTTCTCAAGCTCAAAAAAACACTGATGAACTTCTGTAAAGCAGGTCATGTTTCCCAAGAAGTCATCTTCATTCCTTTGCTGAACAGTTCCCTGGGGAGAATGGCTTTACCTCCACATCCTACATATCTTTGCAAGAGCCAAGTCAGAGCAGCTTTTGAAGATGACGAAACTTGAATTTGGTGTGTGTGTGTGACGGAGTGTGAGGCAGTTGTGTCCTAATGATATTTTAGGAAGCTAGCTAGACGAAAAGTAGAATCAAACTTTCATACTGTAGCCTTACCACTTTATATCTTTTTTCTTGAAATTATCCTATTCAAAAGGATAGGGCCACTGTCATTATCTAAAAATGTCATTAGGAGGCACATGAGTGTATGTCTATGATTTCAATACTTACGTTTCTAAATTATAAATCAATCATTCAGTATTCTATCAGATGAGTCTGTTAAAATGTCTGAATATTCTAACCCATAAAGTACTTAAGAGGAGGGATATCCAGAATGAGACATGATTCACTCTGTATTCTCCAAAGGTTAAAAATAGCAAGTTGCTCAACCTTACAGGTGTGTGTGTGTGTGTGTGTGTGTGTGTATATGTGCTATTTATTTCTTATTTTTAGAAAAAGTCTTCCTATGTTCCAGGCTAGCTTCAAACTTGCTATGTAACCCAGGGTAGCCTTAGCCTCCTAGTTGCTGTGATTATGGTAGGCATGTACCACCATGACTGACAGTTTACTCTTTCAAGTACAAACATATATAAAAATCTTCTCTTTAATTCAGCAAGCTTTTAAATTACTTGATTTCTCCCTACTTCACCAAAGAGTTCAAGTTCTTGTATAGCTCACTTTCTAATTGTTTCTACCTTCTTACCATCTACTTTATTCCTCAAGCATTTGCGATCTGGCTTCTACCTCCACCAATCACGAAATTTCTTTTCCAGAACACCTCCTTCTGTAAATACCTCCTTCATTTGGTTTCCATGGTTTATGTTCTCCTGAGTCCATTTCTCCCTTGATTGGGTTCCTCCTCTTGCTCTTCAAAATGCAAAAATATATGAAGATGCTACACTTTTCTTTGTTTGCCTTTTCTTCTCCATACATACTTCAGCTCTTAAATATATCTGTGACCTCTAGGCTGCAGTGTAATTCCTGTATTTTCAATTACTATATCCTTTTGACCTCCAGAGTACTATAGGTACCATAAATGTGAAACTGAAGTATCTTTGCTGCTGGTGGTTGCCAACCTCAACTTTCGGCAGATTGTGTTTTTCAAAGAAGGCCTCAGTAATAATTTCCATTCAACAGTCTTCTGCAATGTGACATTGCCACTTTTCTACTAAGGGTCCAGCTCTCTTTTCCTTGAACCTTAGATGGTGTGGTGGATTAACTAATGGTCAGTTTCAGTGAGAATACCCAGCCAAACTGAGTCAGCATGGTTCTGCACATGGAAGACCCATTTGAAGATTGTTGCCAATGGCATAAAATGAGAATGGCAAGGAAGAGTGATTGCATGCTGTTGATTTCCCAGGAGAAGCTTTGCTGTGGCTGGTTTTCCTGATATGAACTCAGTTGTTCTTGCCAGAGAAGGAGTTTGGGTTCCCGCTGTTGCCAGGGATAACTGCTATTCTTTTCCAGGGAGCTCTGGTCTTCACCGTGAGCATCACTTCTTGGCTGCAGTGCAGATCCCTCAACCGTCTGGCACATATCCTTCATCCCACTGGCAAAGATTTTCTAGCTTCTACCACTGGCCTTTGGGCCTCCCTGCTGAAGATCCTTTATATAGACTAGTAAGAGACATTGCTGAGGACTTTAGGACTCCTGTTGAACTCATGAAGGACACTGCCTGTTGCTGTGGGATCTAGGCCTTTGGCTGGACTCATGCAGGACACTGTTGTGGGATCCAGGACCTAGGCTAGATTCTTCAGGTCTCTAACACACAGAGAGATCTCTTGCACTGTTCTGCATTTGACTTTTTGGATGAGTGTTACAATCATACATTTGTATCCTATATTAAATCGATTCCTTTGCAAACCACTGACTAATGCAGGTGGCTTTTATGACTCTTAAAACCAACAGAATGGGGCAGAAGTGGCAATGTTTTACTTGGAGGCTAAATCAGAAAAGACCACATAACTTTCACCTTGTTCTACTGGCACACACCCTCTAAAGAAGTTCACTCCTTTCAAAAACCAGTAGACACACTGTATAAGTACTTGAAGATGCACGTACGTGCTATAGTCACTAGCTTCAGCAGAAACCAACTTTCTAATAATCTCATCCTACATCAGATGCGTGACTGAGGGAGCCTTCAGATGATTGCATTCATCAACCAGCTGATTTGCTATCAGATATTTGAATTTCTCCAGCAGAGACCACTAGATATTTTGTAGTAGGGACAGGACATCACTTTTATGCTCAGTCCTGACCCACAGAATCCAAAATGAAGTGATTGTTTTATGTTGCTATGTTTGGGATGACAACTTATGCAGCAAAAGATAACTGCTACATCCAACAAAACCACCAATTCTTCTTGCCTTCCCCAGACATTTATTATCTCTACCCATTTACACGGCTAAAACAGATCATCATTTTAAAGTCAAAGCAAACACTAGCTCTGCTTCCAGGCTCTTCCCCATTAATCAATTCTATTCATTGCTGAATTAAATCTTTTTAAACCACAACTTTAACCATATCATTCCCTCGCTACAAACCTGTAATAGATCTCCAATGTCTAGAAAGAAAAGTCCAAACTCTTTAGTGCAGTTTGCAAAGTGCTGCATAATTTAGTCTAATTTTACACTTTATGCTTTTTCTTCCATTTTATACTATTTGGGCTCCAACTCAACTGTGTCAGTTACTATCCTTACCCTAATTTATCCATTCTTATGCCTTGCTCATGAAGTTCATTCTGCCTCATGTCTTTTCTTCTCATAGGCCTTCTCAAGCGGTATAAATTTATACCTCCTTGAAAGCATAGCTTTGCTTCACCCAAATGTCCTCAGTCCTCAACACATATCCAAAGGACAGCAGAGGCCAGACGTGCCAGAAATAAGATACTTGTTCTTTGCATCTTACTTCCCTTACTGGACTGCAGCATTGATTCATGGGTCAGATCACACTTTAAAACACATCTATCTTGCCTTTTGTAAACTTCATCAGAAAAAATTAATCTGATCTAGAAGTTTGTGTGTGTGTGTATGTGTGTGGTGGGACTTGAACTCAGGACCTTGCACTTGCCAGGCAGGTGCTTGTGCCACTGAGCTATAAATTTGGCCCTAGTTCTTCTACTTTAATATTTAACAAATATAAAGAATGTGCAAGGACATGGAAAATGGGTTGCCTCCATTTCTTCCTTGGGAGTTTGGAGAAAGCCAAACTACTTAGGATAGATAAGAACATTTAGGGTGGAATTTTAAATTTAGGTACCTGGAGGTCTGTAAATGAACAGTCTTGCTAGTACCATCGAATGATGTGGTCAGTTTAAAAGGCATGAGTTATAAAACACTGCTTCTGTGGGTATGTCTTATTGTGATAGGCCAATTATTCCTGCTGACTGAATAATATGGAGTCAAATCCCATCATAAAAGTGAAGCATCTCATTCTAGGCCCTAATCTTATGCACTAGAATTTTGAGAGGAAAAGAACAAGTTCAGATTCTTGTTTGTATGATAACAAAGTCACTTCCCATGTCAATCAAGACGTCTTCAGAAAGGTATAATTTCTATAGAGGGAGAAGCCAGTTGCTAATTTTCTTCACCTGGACAATTTTAGTTAGAACACCTCTGAACACTCAATAAACACAAATGATTTTGCCCCTTAGTAAAGATCTGTAATTTTTAAGGTTTACAATAGTCTATTAGTGTTACCTATTTAAAAATAAAGAACAAAACAAAATGAAACTCACTTAATCATTGACACAAAATCTAAATGTAAGGGGAACTTATTTCTATTCATCTATAAACCTTTTTATTCTTCTATTTGGTAGTTGATATCTGAAAAGCATGCATGAGGTTATTCAAATACCAAAGCCACATTTATAGATACATGACAGCCTGTACATCACAGGAATTTCTATTTTTTCCTGATATTCTTCTTAAACAACATCTAGAGACTGGATATGCACAATTTTGTCATTTACGGTAGCCAAAAGTCTCTCAAACCCACCTCACAGTGACCTGCTGACGTACAAGCCAATGAAAATCTTCACTGAAACATACTTAGTGCTTTCTTAAAACCCAATTGTCTACTTCTCCTTCAGTGTTTGTTCCCATCTCTTCCTGCCCCTTCAAGAGTGTAAAATATACCTTTCCTTGAAATTCATAAGAAATATATATTTTTAAAAGAAGTTTCATTTTGGGCTAACCATGCAGGAAGCTATTACTCATCCGTTATCTTTATGTGCGTGATTAGGAGTAATAGCTGATTTGTGAAGTTATCTATTACGGGAAATAATCAAGATTAATGAGCCCTGTGGCACTTGCTGAATGCCTCAAGAGATTTATTGCTCAGGCTGTGCATTTCTCTTGTTGTGTTGTTGGTGCTGTCAGGAGTTTTTTTACAAATGCAAATAGAGACATGGATCAATTGTAGAAGGAGAAAAAAGTTCTTTCAATGTTATCAAATATTTTGGACTGCTCAGCCCACCTCTCTCAATGATACCATTTTATTTTATATAATGATGTAGGAGTATATTCCTCCCCAACACCCTTTAGACCAGGGTGGACGGTGTATAGATTATAAACTCTGACACAGCAGATACAAGAGATGCTGTGCACTTAACAATCCTGTTTCAAAGTCAAAATACAGCTTAAATGGTCAGAAAAAAACATGGGTGCTATTGCTGCAAATGCTGTGATAGTTTAAAACATTTGCTCAACCAAAGATATGTTATTTTCTCCTCAGTGAAACTCCTCAATAGCTATGGGGCCAGTACAGATGACAGTGAAAATGTACTTTTGTTCTGAATGTTGAGACTTAATGCGGGACAGTCTATATCCTATGTACATCTGGAAATGGAACACACATCCAGGATTTAAATGAAACCAGTAGGACAGAGTATGATATTTTTACTAACTGTATTGTTAATATGAAATTACAAAAACCACTTCTGATGCAAGGACGATGAGGAAGTGGAAACAAAAAGCTCCAATGACCAGATCTCATTCTGGGCAAGCAGCTGCAAAGACTCTAAGAAGACCACTCTGCAACACCACCATATTTAACTTGCACAATTAATGTAAACTTTTTGTACTTCAATGGTCCATCCTTAACCTGGAGAAAACAACATCAGTAGTCAAGATTGCTGTGATGGATTAAACAAGTTAACACATAAGAAAGTGCTCATAAATGCCACCTACTATTATTGACAGTAAGAAAATTGACAGTCAAAATGTACTTGATCACCTCTTGGGGCCATAATTCATGCTGGTCTAATACACTAGGTATAACTTTAAATTCCAATTCTGTTTCAGTGGTTAGGATTATGGTGAAAAGAATGAAGCTCAAATTAAGGATTAAAAGATCTCACTTC
Source organism: Dasyprocta punctata (assembly GCA_004363535.1). NCBI lineage: Eukaryota > Metazoa > Chordata > Mammalia > Rodentia > Dasyproctidae > Dasyprocta > Dasyprocta punctata. The sequence goes on from RJWM01000663.1 coordinate 182,857, forward strand.
TAGATCTATGTCAATCACTAAGCAATGGCATGATGTTTGTCAAGACACTTGATTTCCTTAAATCCACTTGTCCTGTATCTAATGAAATGAAAGATAATCTTTAATGTCTTCAATGACTATGTTTGTTCTTTAGACTATATTTGTTCTTTTTGCAAATAGGGCAGAAAAACAGAACTATGAGTAAACTCACAATTTTACAGGAATTCAAGAAAAACTCAACAAAGGTAAATCTGAATATTTAGAACATCACTGTATTACCAACTATGAGTCCATGTGGTGATACAGTGAAATTCCACTTCTAGAAATTTTCAAATGCCAAAATGTTGGCAAAATACAGGAATAGTAAAACATTCCAATATGATTCTTTTAATGTGCTAGAGGTTGCATTTTCATAATGCGATTAGGAGGATTGTAGGGTTTATTTAAACCATGTATACTAATGACAGTAACAGATAATGATAACCTTTCTATTGAAGAGTCTTTAGACCATACCTTTCACATTCTTTTGTCAGAATTTAGCTTTTTTCTTTTGGTCCTTTTTTCAAGGAGTTATTATTGAATATCAAATAGAGAAATTTCTACACCAATAGTAAATTAGCTGATTTTCAAGCAATATTATTTTCCATTCATTGCTTGTGGATTATATTACTTGTGAATTCAAATGCTCGATTTTACATTTGTCTCCCCCATCCCTACTTTTGACTCTGCCTTGTTAATACGCATCTCTTTTCAGATCAAAGTCAAATTCCAAGCCACCATTATTTTCAACCTTTCCAAATGGCATTTGTTTCTCCCTTCTTAGGTCCCCAAAGCTGTTTATACTTCAAATGTAAGAGTTGGCACATCACAGTTGTGTGCTGGTGCATTATTTCATTCAGCTCCACAAGATCATAAGTATAGAGTCCATCTAAAATCAAAATTTTCCCCCAAATATGTTCAACAATGTGCCTATGTATTCCTCCGTCTGTCCATTGAAGTCTCAAGTATAAGGCCTTCATTCATGTTGATTTCTGCCATTAGATCTGGTATATGCCATTAATAAAGCTGTTGCTCATTTAAGTTGTGAAATGAAATAATTGTATTTTTGTGATTTATGAATAAAGAAAGCAAAGTAAATTCTTCTTTATTTTTATCTTCTGGAAGGAAATGGATTATCTAAACAGTAATTTCTTGGGCTTGTCCAAAAGTTATTCACTCAGACTACTGACAACCAGCACAGACTAGATCTTCACAACAAACTGGCAACTGCTCCGAAATAACACCAATGAGTTCAGCCCATGATCTAGAGAATGGTAAATAGTATTTTTCATCATTCATAGTGGGATTAGTTGGCATCTTGTCACTCATGTCTGTAACAGAACAAAATAGACACCACAGTCATCAGACTACCATTAAGGTCAGTCCTTATTGGCTTCTTCTCCTGCTATTTAAATTCAGTAACATTTACCTTTAAGAGTTCCTGCCTATAAACTATTCACAGAGCAAAATCTAGAAGCCAAAATACCTATTTGTTTCATATTACTAGAAATTTGTCAGTTGGCATAGCCCCTGATAATAGGCATCTGTCAAAAGGATAACGGCTCTTTCATCTGTTCATTTTTTATTTTCCTGACAAGAGGTCTCTGGTGTGAAAAGATTCTGTGGTAGGAGCAGAGGATCATTATGACCCCTGACTTCACTGTCAGTCCAGAGAGAATAAAAATCACAACCAAAGGAAAACAGGGCATACCGGGATCAGTCCTGGGGTTAAAAACCCATCTTCATGGCTAACTCTTTCATGAAGGGGGAGTATAAACATGTTACTTGTATTGATGGAATTCTTCATCTGGTATCTATTTGTTCAGCTTGAAGATATTAGTAAAAAATGGAAAAACAGCATTCCATTCTAAACAATATTAAGACACTAGATATTTCATAACAACTAGTCATTATATGCGAAGAAGATATTCAACCCATATCATCTAAAGACAACAAAGTTCAGATGCATTTGCTCAGAAGTTTGGTTCTTTCTCCATCATTAAGTATCATAAAGTCATTAAATTTATTCTACCGTAAATGAGACAACCAAGTCACAAGTCACAGACTTATTCACAGGCTACTGTGTGCTTCAAGGCTAGAGTTGTAGGAACTTGGTTTTCACCTTAAATATGGAAATGTACAATACTAGTTCTAGATATTTATAAGAAAATTATAGTAGTTTTTGAACTGGAAGAGCTACCAGAGCTCATTTAAGCAATCCCTTCATTTTACAGATGACAGACCGTGTTACTCCAAGCAATTGAAACCTGGAGCCCAAGTTTTCTGTCTTCTGTACTACCAAATTTCCATCTTCAGACAACCCTAGCATCACTGCCTTATCCAGGTCAGTCATACACTTTTGTTGAATAAAGAGCTACGTGATCTGGAAATACAAGAAAATTACAGAGAATATGGTTTCAAGAGGGACATCACGGTCTGGGCCAAGTAATGAATTCATCCCTGCCATTACCACAGTGAAAGAACTTCATCTATTCACTAAAGCTGGGTAGATTTTCTTTAAGGCCCTCAATTAGGAGCTACACTCAGGATAGGATTATCACTTTTACATGTGTTTTCCTGACATAATGACAGTTTTGAACTCAGAGAGCACTTGGAAGTGGATGTAAAGTAAATGTGGGGTACAGAGGAGGGTGGATGAGACTTGTTAACTTCTTTATTCTCTTCTTCTACAGAACCCTGGTCCAACCAGAAGAAAGGCCTCTTCAGCCACAGTTTCATCCTCTGGAACACTAGTCATCCTTTGATAAGCCAGCCAAAGTTACGGGCAAATCTGAAATTCTCTTCAGGGAAAAAAAAAAAAAAAAAAAAAAAAAAAAAAAACTAGGACAAGGTGGTTTGACAGTCCCAGAATAAAGCTTGTTTTATTCTCCATAAGTTAAAAAATGTATGGAATAAAACACCAATAAAATCAAGAAATTATTGTTCAGAAAAATTTATCAGTCAATGACTGTGTCCTAAAAGGTTTTCCTTCTTAAGAGTATTAAGTATTGATACACACTATAAATCCTTTAGCAATAATTATTTACCAGAACAGGCAAGAAAATGTGTCAAGTATATCACAAAAAAACAAAAATCATTTTCTCCATATTCTCATCTATTTCTAAATGAATTCACTATTAGAGTCTTTATAGAAGTTCCAACATGTCAGTTTAATAAATTCTTCTCCCCTCATCCCATTTCAATGATTCCAAATTTTTGCCCATAGTGTCAAAACAGTGAAGCAGGCTCATAAGGCAGAATTTCCATCTTTTCTGTGGACAGATTCTATCAGTAAGGTCAATACTCTTTTCCTAGCATTCTCTAGCCAGGTTTTCAAACTTGAATTGTATGATGTAGATGTAAATCTAGACGGAGACCTGGATGAGAGTTAAATTTGAATTTTTAAGAGGTACTTTTCCATTATATACTGAGATTTAGACACTACCCTTGGGATCTTGTGTCCTCACTCTGGTCTCCTTATCAGTCTAGTAAATAGCAAATCACTTCATACAAGTTACCTTCTTCAAAGCAACTTACTATATAGCTGGAGCTATTGGCATGAGAATATGTCCTGCTTATGAAAATTAACTGTTTAAGAAAAGGTAAACTACCAATTCTTATCCTACTAAAGAGTTTCTTACAAGGCTAGTGTTATCCTCTCTCCCAAAATAAACACATTTCAATTTAAAGAGTAATTTTATTCCTGAAAAGTTTGACTTCTAAAAAATGGATGTTAAAGCAATACTTTAGAAATTCAACAAATACCTTTTTTTTTTTTTTTTAAATACTAGACTATTTTCTCTCACCAAGTCAATTGAAAAACTGAAAACAGAAGCAGGCTGAAACAGACAACTCCAGTCTGCCCCCAGCTAACCTTGACTCTAATGACAACAGATGTGTATCAATTCAGTTCATACAATTTTTTTTCCTTAAGTGAATAATAGGACTTTAGTTCAAATTAAACACTGTCCCAGCAAAAGCTGTCCACCATCTTCCTTCACCTTCAGAATAGTACTTATCACAAAGGTTTTAAGTTAAGCACTTAAATGAGGTTCCTTCTATAACACAGAATGAAAAGGCTATTCAGTATCTGAGTTGGTACCATGCACAAATTGTATTCTCCCAGACTGTTTGATAATAGATGAAGGAGTGGTTAATACAAGAACTTTCATGTTTAATAATGGCTTTGTCTGAAATTTACTGTCAGTAATTTACATTTCTAGATGCCCATGTAGTCAGTGAATCTATTTTAATAACCTTAAATAAATTGTAAAGTTTTTTTTTGGGGGGGGGAGTCTAACAGAAGAAATGACAGCCCACTAATTGTAGGCACCTACCCACTCATCCTACACACATTTACTGAGTAAGTAGGATGGGCCAGGAACTGGCCATTTACTAAGAAATTATCTGTGTTAACAATGTTAAAAAAGTTGCAAATATACAGGATTTCTTTAAGACAGAAAAAGCAAAGGAAACTAACATTAATGGGGTATCTATTTGGATCTTTCATGCATGACCCTGCTTAATTTTCACAATGAGCCTATGTTATTTCTCTTTTTTAGATGTAGAAACTGAGGTTATAAAAGGTTAAATGACTGACTCAGGATCACTATCACTATCACATGAGCATTTGAACTATAGTCTATTAAGGGCAAAACTCTTTCCATTCAACATTACTGGCTTTCATAAATGCAGCTAAAACAATTATAAACCAGGTGCAATTCACAGTAATTTATAATCTTAATGGTTAAGACAGATTCATTTTTTCTTAGTACTAAGAGTAATACAAATAGTAGTACAAGATCCCAAAGCAATCTGGTGTTTTATTTTTGTTGCTGTTGGGTTTTTTTTTCTCTGTTTTACTTATAAATGCTATTGTTGTCTGCACTGTATTGTGTTAATTCTGATCACACACAATGATATTGCCAGGTGATCTCAAAAACTGACCCAAGAGGGAAGGCTGGGCGATGATGTCTCTATTTAGAAGCACTGAATTTCACTGAGCTAAAAATGTGCACTCACCTTGCACTTTACTGAGTTGACAGCTGTTCTTCAATGTAAAAACTGGGCATATACTAAAACCAAGGTTTACACAAGGAATATAAAGCAATTTGGGAAAAAGAAATAATTTAGGAGGTGATACATTTCAAGTGAGTCCTAAAGTTAATGCAATTTATACATTTTTGAGATGCCCCTCCTGACTCTGTATCCACTTAAGGATGTTTCCAGTTTCCAATCTTATTTCTAGGTTAATAAAGATTGCCCTTAAGATTATAAAGAAGACAAGGAAGTAAAATAGAAAAGGGCATTTATACACATTCAGTACACGAAGCAAACCAACACACCTCAGTGGTACACATGGAATACAAGAGTTGAAAGGAGAATGTGAACTGATTGAATGATTTAATCAACTGTGAAACAAATCTTTTTTTGGTCCAAGTATTTTCTTACTTAATTCTTTAATCACACCATACTTATACTAAAGATGGAAGTAGTATAATTCTCCAAATGAAAGAAATGGACATGCCTAAGAGGATTATCACTTCAGATAACTATTAAGCATCCAAAGTCTTCCCTTGCATAGGTCAAGAATACATGAGCTATAAGATAATATACAATGGAACCTTTGAATTATATTTTATTTTCTGCAAGCAGTGGGTGAAGAGATAAAGCCACCCACATTTCTGTTAACTGATACAATTTTCACCTACCAAGTCTTGATGGAAATACATAATGTTACAGTGTACTTTGGCTTTCTGAGCAGTTTGTGGAGATTTTGGAGGATGAGGGATTTGGAAATGAGGGATGTCCTACATTTATGAGTCTGGTGACTCTAGAAATGGGTCATGCATAAAGTGAAGACAGAGAAAAACATATTTAGAGAATCTTTCTCTTCCACAACCTGGGACTCTTTTATTCTCTACAGGCACTTTAATTACAGGTAGAGCTCAGTCAACTCTAGGAAAGCAGTTAATTCATTTCCTTTGTTATCACTTTCTCTGAGCAAAGTATAAGTTTATCAAAAGTGAAATTTATAGCACCCAAGAGATAAACAGTGAAATGCACTTCCATTGCATATGGCATCCTCTTAACTTCAAGATAAAAAAAAGAAAGAAAAAAAAAAGAAAGAAAGAAAAAGGCAGTCACATAGAAACAAAAAGGAAAAATTAAAGAAACAAATTGGGGCTGAATATCTTCTAAAAACCTTAAAATACCTATGTCTATTAGACTATAGGATTGTCCTTGAAGGGGAAAGCATTCAAAGTTTATGTGGATACAATACAAAGCACAGGAAGAGGAATTACCTTGACCTAGCAGAAAATGGCCTGCTCCAGTCTACCTAAGCAGGTCACTTCCCAATTCTCATTTATATTTATCATTCCCTTTGGTATGCTTTTCTCTAGGATTACCTTGGGCTTTAGTTGCAAAATTCCTATTGTGCTTTCATAGGTATTAATGTATATCTAAATCCTGATGTAGCAGTTTGAAAATCAGGCAGTCATTTTCATCCTACATATTTTACTTTTACTTGAGTAACAATTTCTAAAGCTGTGGGACTAGAGTCCATAAAAGTGAAATTAATTTTATGTTTATGTGTATCATATGGCTATAATTACAAAAGAGTTGTTCATAATTCATCTATCAAGAGGCTTACCCCTTTGTACTTCAAGTATCTTACTTACAGGGTATCAAAATATTTAATACAGTCAACAATAAGTAGCTAACTTTGACTCTAATTACTTTCTAGTTCTGACTTCAAATTTTATTGATAAAACTAATGGGTATAGTGTATTTATATGCCTCAGAGGATTTGCATCATTTTCCAGAAGGCAGCAGAATGCATATTCAAGTCTATATCTGGACTATAAAAGTTTCTAATGTCAACAAATTGGTCTAATTACTTTTGATATTTTTCTCACAGATATGGTGTGTTACATATCTAATTATAAGCCTTACCATACCTTAAACATTGGGCTAATCAGAACTGACTCACTGTTTTTTTTTTTTCCTGCGGCACCAGGGATTGAACTCACAGCCTCACGCCTGCCACACAGGCGCTTACGCCACTAAGCCAAACTCCCAGCCCTACTTTTTTGAGGCAGGGTCGCACTATGTAGCTCAGGCCAGCCTTACACTCATGTTGTAGCCCAAGCCGGCCTCAAACTCACAACGCTCCTCCTACCTCAGCCTCCCGAGTGCTGGGATTAAAGGCATGTACCACCATGCCCGTCTCTGACTCACTTATGATTCAGAAACTTTTTTAGTACTGTACCTCCTTATTTCAACTGAACTTTGCTTTAAGAAAGAAGAAAATATTAGTAATAATATACATTACAAAACATTTGATTAAAAAACCCTATACGAACAAGCAGCATTTTGCTTCGGTATGTTCTAGTGTTAGCACACATTTTTCCAAGTCTTACACTCCTGTTCCTACATCTATTCAGTACATTGAAAACCTAGTGTTTATAATGATAACTCTAGGCATTGGATGAACTACAATCACCAAAGAGTAGTTAACTTGTCTCAGAGTTAATGGTTTTTAAAACTGCAAAGGACTAGGAAAATCACCATTTTATAGCTAAAGAAATTGAGGCTTAGAGAAATAAAGTGACTTGTCTAAGTCTGCAGAGCAATAAATGATAGAACAATAATTCAAAGTCAGATCTTATCTATAAGGCCAACTCTTTGTTCACAGCCTTTCTAGGTCTAACCTTTTTGTAAAGCTATATGCTGTTAATAACCACGCTAAATTTGGAAGGTAAGTTTTCCTGGAGTCAGTCTCCTATAGGCCTGAAATTTTACTACTGACAACCAATGTCTTGTTTTGTGGAGCTTAAATCGGGTGATTTAAATTTTCCTCAGGCTTATCAAGTTCAAAGCACAGCCAAGTCTTTGGATCTCAGAAATGCTTCTTTTTACTATAAATTCTTACTTATCACATCATTTTAGTATGTACCAAAAAAAAAAAAAAAAAAAGGAGAGAGAGAGAGAGAGAGAAAGAGGCTAAATACACAATTTTAGTTAGGGCCAGCATTCTTTTTAAAAGGAATGCTAGGTGTGCAATGTGTCCTATTGCTAACTCAAACTGCATTGTCAGTCAGTATTTCACTTAATTTGGGTTGCAAAGCACTCTTACAAGTCTCTCACCTAAAAAACATGTAAACATTGACAAGTAGCCCTGGATCTGGATCTGTCCACAAATAGTAAAGCAAGTAGTATACATTTAAAGCTCTCAGGTCACATTTATCTAATTCTTGCTGTATATCAAGTCCACATCCTTGCAATGCTAATGTACTCCAAGAACATCCGCCTTTTCTTGTGATTGTTGACACAAAACATTCTGTCCCTTTTTTGCTTATTGTTTGTATGCATGTATATGTATGTATGTTTTTGGTTTTTTGAGACAGGGTCTCACTCTGTAGTTCAGGCTGGCTTTGAACTTATTATGTAGTCCAGGCTAGAACTTATAGCAACCCTCTTGCCTCAGCTTCCCACGTACCAGGTGTGCACCACCACACCTGGCTTGTTTATTGTTAAACTGGTATTCCTATTATGATTTTAAGAGAAAGGCATTCACCTTATCCCCCAGTATTGCTCCTCAATCAGGTGTAAAATTTACTTTTCTTAAAGCTTGGCATCTACCACGGTAATGTTATTTGTAACAAGTGTTTCCCATTTGATAATAAATATTATATTCATTTCTTTTAAACATACTGTTTTTTTTCATGTCTGCCAATACTGTTTTATTTGTTTATTTTAGGAGATCCTGACTTTTCCTTCTTTTTGAGACAGGGTCTTGCTATGTAGTTCAGGATGGTCTTGAGCTCTCTATGCAGCCTAGACTGGCTTGGAACTCATGGTAGTACTTCTTTTTTTTTTTTTTTTTTTTTTTTTTTGTGGCACCTGGGATATGAACTCACAACCTCGTGCTTGCCAGGGCAGGTGCTTAAGCCACTGAGCCAAACTCCCAGCCCTGGTTTTTTGAGGCAGGGTTGCACTATATAGCTCAGGCCGGCCTTGTGCTCGCGTTGTAGCCCAAGCCGGCCTCGAACTCACAATGCTCCTCCTACCTCAGCCTCTGGAGTGCTGGGATTAAGGGCGTGTGCCACCATCATGGTAGTCCTTCTATTTCAGTCTCCTAAGTGCTGGGATTACAGGCATACACCAACATGCCCAGCTTGCCTTTTTCCTTCTTAATTGAAAAGAGGTTACTTAAAACAACTTAATGCTTTTAAATAATCCATTTTTTTCTCACATTAAGACTGCTGATTGAAGTTTTCTTAATTTTGCTAATCCCAGAATATTACTGTGAGCAGTAAATTGAAGATTTTGGTTATTATCCTCCTACCCCATACTATTTTGCCTGAGAATTTTCCAAACATCATTCCATAAGTATCTGTCTGCCTGGGTCCTTTATGAATATCACTCTTCATTCCTAAAAATCCTCATAATTGCCCATTCCCACATCACCTGTTGGCTACAAATGTTTTACCCCTGAAAAGACGAGTCTCTACCAAATGTTAAACCAAATAGAAACAAATGAGAGAAAATGTATATTCATTTTATTAGGCCCTGGGCATTTGAATTCATACTTATCTTCACAGAATTAGTCCACTTTATTTACACAGCACTCATCTTTTGAATTTCTTATGGGTCTTTATAAACAGAATGAAACACCTTCAACATACTGGTTTTAAGATTGAATTATTGTGTCTCCCAAACTTTCCTTACCCCATCTTACATATACATATACTCTGGGACCACTCCATACTACTAATGAATTTTTAACTCTTCATAAGTTGTTGAATGATAAATGTAATTTTTGATTGTACAATTCTCATACTAACCTTCATTTTCTTCTTCTGTTTAAAAGTTAGGGTATGAACTAGTCGGAATGTCTTGAGAATGGAATGGAGTAGGCATTAGGCTTTCCCTTACGTTTTAGTAAAAGAAATACAAACACACCTTCAGATAACTTATAAACATCCTTCACACATGAAGGATCCTATAGTGAGAGTAACTCCATGCCTTTACCACTTAGAAAGAACAAAGGAGAAGAAAGATAATCAAGTCACACTGGGCATGGAGCAAGATCATTCATGTTTAGGATAAGGACAGAGAAACATTTTTGCACAGTAACAAAAAAAATCAGAATATTGTAAAAAACAATCTTTGGCTCCATTCTGAGTCTGAGAAGGGTTTTTTTTTGTTTTGTTTTCTTTGTTTTGTTACCTAACCAAAAAACTACACACAATATCATTAATGTAAGAAAATAAGTCCCCAAACTCGAATACCTGAAAAAATAAACTTTTGACTAATTTGTTATTTAGAGATCAAATTAGTGTGCTTTAGATATTTGAATGTAACAATAACCCATTGTTTCTATACCTGGGTAAGACTATAAAGAAATGAATAGCTTACTAGAGGAGGTTCAATTAGAACTGCATTCTTTTGACCATTCAGATTTGTATACAGATTTATACCTTTTGTGATGTTTAGACTTACCACTGCTTTCTCAACTCCATTTGCTATATTTTGGTACCACATGGTTTGTCACTGCTTACAAAAGAGCTGCCAATAACACCAGTCCACAGAGTGATCATAGAAACTGAAAGGCATCTTTCGGCATGATTCAAAGACCAGAGGTAATTTATTTTACACTGAATATTAATCAGAGAAGCCAAAGAACAGCGATAAGGCATGGGTTAGAAATATTTTTTCTTGCATGTTGCTTCTAGTGCAATACTAAGACATTTGGAGAATGGAGGTATTCATTTTGATGATGAAATTTAGAACAAACTGACACACTTTCTAAGAATGGAGAACCAGGATGGATGCCAAAGTCAATAAGTTCTTTCCAATATTTGGCTGTTTTAAAAAACTCTTTTGAAGAATAATTTCCCCCTTTTTGAATATACTTAAATTTTTTAGGCCCTTTAAAGGATAATAGTTGAACTTTTGGTGCTGGATGACTAAGGAAAAAAAAGAATAGAGCTACTTTAAATTTAGTAACATGCTTTTAAAATTATTCGATATTTACTGATCAAAACAGCATCAAAACAAATTGGATAAATGTCACGCAGCCACACATACTATAAGATACTCCAGCTTACTGATAGAGCTGGATAAATTCAAGGATTAAGAAATTTTGGCAGCAAATGCAGTGCCTCAAGGACCTGCCACATAGAGACCAGAAATCATTTCTCTAGGTGACTGTCAAATCCCAAACTTCCAAATTCAAGTCACTACAACAATATGATCTCATTTATTTTATATTTGATTGTACATTGTGAATATATTTAATCATTTTAAAAACCAAACCAAAACAATGCATGTAAAGAAATTCTAAATTAAATCCTCACTTTACTTTACAACACACTTTACTATACAACTAAGTAAAACACAGAAGTACACTTGTGGGTTTTCATGCCACTACCCTGTGCCTGTTACCTATATCCAGAAGATCTGCCTTTTTTTCTATGGTTGGTGGTAAATTCAGTACTCTGTGAAGCTCAAGGCCATTTTGATGTGATAATTTTTAACTCAGGATCAAATGTTTTAACTCACAGCTGAATCAAATATAGAAACCATTCCACTTGAAACCAAATAATGTAGTCTTCATTTAAAGCATTAAAATACAATGAATTATATATAGGAGGTGTCAGCAAGTTTCACTATTTTTGTAACTGTCCTAAGCTAGTAGTAACTCATTAAAAATGCATATATACTAAATGTTGGAAAACCACTGAGACCTATACATGTTGCAATGAGCATTCCTAAAAATTACTAGAATATTTCAATTCCTTTTTGCTATTGCGATCCCTTCTTTTAAAATAAATGTATTATATTCCAGAAATAGTTATCTGAAAAGACAAAGTTTGTGTAGAGTTACACTCCACTAAAATAAAATAAAAAGTTTCTAGAAGAAAATACAGTAATTTGAGACCATGTTGCCAAAGTTCATTTCTATAGTGAGAATAGTAACAGTCACTCAGTCACACTGCTAGTAAACATCATACTTTATTATGCTCCAACTGTTAGATTTTTAAATACCATGTAATTAAAAGTTACTGGCAAAAAAACAATTACAGGTTCCAAAAAATGGCCGACTAAAGGTAGCCAGCACTCATAGGTCACTGAGCTCAGGGATATTTATTGAAACCAACAGGCATGTGGCTCTGTAGGGAGAAAGGGGAACTATAGGAAATGGATGAATTGCAACTTCAGTAAGCTGGAAACCAGGCAAAATCTACAAATACTGATATTTAGAAAGATAAGTGAAATGACAGAAATAATACACTCCAGCCCTGAATGTTTGGCAGCTCAGTGGGGGAAGGGTACTTCCTCTATAAAAAGAAAAATCTCCACCAATTCTTATGAGTTCTAACTGCACTACTGGACAGAGATACAGCCTAGACAGTCAGGAGTCCTGAGTACAATCAAGTGAACAGGCACAGAAGTGACCATTCCTGGCTTTCTCCCAGATTTAGACAGATTGGGGAAGGAGAGCCATCTAAGAAGTTCTCTCTGCTTCTACCTTGGTAGAATAAGCAGGAGATGGACTTGCACAGAAATAGGGCAGAAAACCACGTTAAATAGCTGCCTCTGCCTTGGTGACTAGCATAGGAGAACAGAAAATCCCAGCATATTTTATATCACCAAGACACAACTGCCATTTCATTCCAGGAAGGCAGTGGACATTCATCATAATAGCTAGTGTGGGCCCAGGAGAATGGTGACTGTGCCATGGAAAAACTGAAATCATGAGACTAGGTGAAATATACCAGTGTCTGGCTCCTGGGACACAAAACTTCAGGCATAGAAAATCTCAGTCAGCAGTGAGTACAATCAGCCAGGTGGAAGGAATGCCAAAAAGGAAAAGGGCAGGAAGTGGCAAACAGTGGTTTGAATATTGCAGCACAAAGAGTTTACATGTGTGGAGTTGTGATGTGATTGGGTTGGAGTATAGGGGCACAGTTCTAGGAATTAGTGGAAGGCTGGATGCCTGCAGTTTCAAATCTCAACCCTACGCATGCACCCTTTCTACTCTCTCTGGATGCACTCAGCATAAACAGGGCAGTGTGCAGATATTGGCTAGCCACACCTCCAAGAGCATGGTCTGGGTCTGTGGTCCACGGTCTGGTCCAAACCTTCCCACAGACTATGTGAGAGGTTTGGTGAATAGCCTGGATTCTCCCAGATGCAGAAGAGATTGGGTTGGTGGGTGTGGGCCTGTTATATCACTAACAAACAGCCCAATGCACCTACAGATTGCTACGAGTTCAAGGCCAGCCTGAGCTGCATAGTGAGAGTTGAAGGTCAGCCTAAACTACACAGTAAGACCCTGTTTCAAAAAAACCAAAGCAAACAAAAAGCACCTAAAATCACAGAGGGTTGGAGCTCACCCTGCAGACTATTTGAGTGAGAGCTTTGACTACACAGCTTTTCCTCCTTGGACAAAAGTGGAGTACTCTAGGATTCAAAAAAAATTTGAACAGTAGAAGTGTGGGAGAAATAACTGCCTCCTTGGACCTGAATTTGGGGAGCTTTTGTTCATGTATGCATGTGGGCAATGTGTGTGTGTGTGTGTGTGTGTGTGTGCGCGCGCACACGTGCATGTGTGCGTGCATGTGGGTGTGCCCATGAGCACCTATAGTTTCTTATCTTGCTTTGTCAGGTTCTCCCACACTAAGGTTGTTTCATAGGATTTTCTAACTTTGTGTTTGTTAGTTCATTATATTCAATCACCTGGTATCTTCTCTCACTTTCCATTTATATTTCCTTTCCTTCCTTCCTTTGCTCCTTATATGCTTGAAATTTCCCTTCCTTTACCCTTTCTTTCCTTGTATATAAGTATCACTGAAACCCTTTTTTCTAACCTATTTTTATATTATTGATCTCCCTTTCTTTTCCTGTATTAGTGAAATACTAGAGAAATTTTTAGGTAAGCTTTAAACTATATGTTGAGATAAAGCTAGTTCTTCAGATTTTGATATTACTGGTAGTTATTCTCCCCTCACAAAGCAGTATTAGACATTGGATCTAGTAGTTTGAATAGATTGAGTGGGTGCTTTTATGCTGAGATATCATACCCACAGCCAAGAGCACATCACAAAGAGAAAGCCACTTACTAAAAAGATCTTAACACAATAGAAGTAGAAATACCCATGCCAATTGATCTGCAAACTTCAACATAAAAACACAAGAACCACAGCAAAACAAGGTATGAAGATACTTCCAAAAACTCATAACTCTCCAAAAACCGATCTCACAGATATTAAATGGATTGAATTGTAGACCAATAAGTTAAAATCTGATAGTTTAAGTGATCAGTAAGTTCACAAAAGATACAAATAAACAACTGAATGAATTAAGAAAGCCAAAACAGAATATAAAAGATCACTTTAGTAAAGAGATATAGATTCTGAAAAAGAACCAACAGAAATCCATGAAATGAACAAATACAAAACTCTACTAAAAGTCAGTGATAGGCAAGATAAATAAAAAACTCTACTAAAAGTCAGTGATAGGCAAGATAAAGAAAGAATGGTATGATTTGAAGACAACGTATTATAACATTGAGATAGTAATAATGAAAAATAAGAAATATTGAAAAGATTATTCAAGAGCTCTTGTAAAACTCTAAAAGAACAAATTTAAGACTCATTTGTGTTGAGGAGGATGAACAACTATAGGCTAGTGGCATAAAGAACCTATTTGCTGAAGTTATAGCAGAAAAATCCCTAAAGCTGGGGAATGAGATAGATACCCAGGTATTGAAGGCATTTAGAACTCCAAATAGAAATGACCAGAAAAGAACTTCTTCATGACATATAGTCAAACTGCCAAAAATGCAAAGCAAAGACAGAATAGTAAAAGTGGTTAGAGAAACATCCAATCACTTACAATGGCAAATCCAGAATAACAGAAGACGTCGCAAGGAAAACTCTGAAGGTCT
>RJWM01000664.1:0-39194 GCA_004363535.1 Dasyprocta punctata
TGATTGATGGGCACTTGGGTTGTTTCCAAGATCTGGCTATTACAAATTGGGTTGCTATAAACATGGGTGAACAGATATCACTGTGGTATGATGTTTTCAATTCTTCTGGGAAAATACCCGGAAGAGGGATAGCTGGGTTTCAACCCAGGGAAGCTGGGATCTCTAATCCTAGCTTCTTGAGGAATCTCCACACTGACTTCCACAGTGGTTGCACCAGTCTACACTCCCACCAACAGTGGAGAAGAGTTCCTTTTTCCCCACAGCCCCTCCAGCATTTGTTGTTGGTTGATTTTTTAATCTTGGCCATTCTTTCTGGGGTGAGATGGAATCTCAGTGTTGTCATTTCTTATTTTACCTGAGGTGTTATTCCTGATCCCATTACTTTTATAGTGTGATGAAGTTTTGTCTTTACTTCAGCTGCTATCCTTTCTGAAATTTCAGGTATGCAGCTTCCAGTTTCTTCCATGTCTATGTCTCCAAGACTTATTCTGTGTAGACTGGCTGACTGAGATTATCTTTTCCTCCTTCATCTTGATATTTTTCTGGGTTTCTCCAGACAAGCCAGTTGTGGGGTCCCAGGTATTTCCCGCATTGGCTGCTCATTGACAGTGTAGGGTGATGGGCCAGGCACCTGAGTTTCTCATATCCTAGGTTCCTGAGGAGGCAGTGAGATGTGGGGCAGGCTTCTCCAGACACGTGTTGCTTCTCTGAGACTCCCCCAATGGCGGCAAGCACATGTGGACTTGAGTGGCTGATTTTCACTGCCTACGCTAGCTACTCATCCTGACGGTGCCTGTGGGGCTCACGAGGAGTGTGGCTGGCTGGTTCTCCCAGCCTGTGCTTTATACAGGTCCTGATGGTGGCTGGTAGGCTCATGAAGGGCCCATCATTTTTCTCTTAATACCTATCTCTTGACTTGTGGCATGTTCTGTGTTAGTAGGACCTTACTGCTCTCCGGCTGCTTCTCCCTCCAAATTGCCCTATTCAACCATGTCTATCCTCAGACTGGCAGTTATGAGAAGTGGATTCCAACTGTTACTCTGTTATGCATTTGAAGTGGGATTTGGACCCTTAATTGATTCCTTTGCAAAGGAGATGAAGTCCTACCTGCCTTTGAGGGCTCTGGAAATTAAATAGTAGAATGAATCGGAAAGTTATTTAAAAATTTAACATGCCATAGAAATATAAACTATTACAATCATTATTGAAATTAACCTTTAGCATTCTTGCATCTATCCAGGCATTTCTCAACCCCATAGTTTAAGATAGATGTTTGTTTAGGGGGCATATTTTGGGCTGTTTTTTTTTTCTTTTTTTCTTTTTGGTAATCTGTTAAAATGACCCTGCATCTGCCTGTAGTCAAAGAGATCCCTGAACCTGTTCCTCTGTTGTTCATTCTGTACTTTGCTTTGTGTTTAATTAGACGCTTTTGTATCCCTTTGTGTGCTTTCTCCATCTGTTCATGCTTCCCTATACAGCAAATGTGAAAGGGAATGTCGACCTATTTTGCATGATTTACTGAGGTTTTTGAAGTTGTGAAAACTTGGCTCAAAGATGATTGTTACTGTCTTGTGTAAAGTCCTGAGACACAGATGGCAGGAAGGGGAAGTAGAAGCCCAGAGTAAACAGTTATTCATATTCTCAACACTGTTACGGGATCATGCCTCCCTAGGCAAAGCTGTGAGGATATTGCGATGAGAGTCCACTCCTCTATGCTAATGGAATCTCCCCACTTTGTTAACCCTCCCCTTTGCACTGTATGGCCCTCTTTCTTTTCTGTCACATATTTTCCTGCAAATCTCATATTCGGTCAAGTCCCCTCAACTAATCTGAGATACGGCACAACTCCCTAAATTTATTTTACTTGCCCAATTTCCTTCCACAGCAAAGGTTCAAACAGGCTGTTTAGTAATACAAGAAGAAGCTACGGTTAAAATCACAATCTTTGCAGCAAAGTTTTCTGAATTCAAATTGCAGCTCTGCCATATGACCTTCCTAATACTGTAAATTATTGAACTTTCCTTACCTCAGTTTATAAAACTATAAAATGGGCTGGTGAGAGAGCCTACCTTTTTTTGTTTGATTAAGTGAGTTAATTAAATAATCACATAAAGAATTCAGAAACTTTGCCCAGTACCAATAATCAGTCACTACAGGTACAATATTTTATGCCAATTAAAGGAATCAAACAAACCTAGAACAGTCATAAAGCAAAAGGGTTTAGACTCTGAAATATTTAGGTTCTCATCTTTTCTATGCTAATTATTGGCCATCCATATCCATGCAATTTAAGTCCAAATGACTAATCTCTATGGGCTTCAATTTCTTCAACTATAATGTCAGTACCTTCACCATATAGGACTGTGTCAAACATTAAATAATATCATATGTGTAAATTACTTTTAGCACAGGGTTTAGTACATAATAAGTGCAAATAAATTGGCCATTTTTCTTTCTTAGGCAGTTGCAGTTCCTCTCTTTAGCTATTTAATTGTGGTCTTCTGGAGCACTGTCCAGTTGTCTCTATATATTTTAGTAGGATGGGTTTAATATTGTATTCTTAAAAACAGGTTGTAAGACATAACCATTATTTTTGCATAAACTAGATTTGTGATACTTCTCAAGTCACAGAGATTCAATGGCCATATTATGTAAGGAAGGTAGCAAAGTTAGGAACAGGCAAACAAATGGGCAGTTTTAATTAACCCAACAGATTAAAGATCTTTAATTATTTTTTAAAGCACACCTATCTCATTTTGTGAAAACCACCCATGTAATAATGCACCAAGTCCAGCAAGCCCCTGGTGAACTGTTCCAAAAGCTATGGTGTGTTTTTGTTCTATTTTTTCTTTCAGGTTAATTATAAAGAGGCAAGATAATGAATTGTGAATTGTGTTTTGTTTGTATCTATCTTCAAAGTATTTTGCTTTGAAAAATGATTCTGCCATTTACACATATGTCTGTGTATTGTGTCCAATTATACACTCAAATAGGGAAAGACCAAAAAAAGAGTTTTGTTGTCATTTCCACATTTTCCCATTTCTATTGATAAATAATTAATCCCTATCCTGGAGGAAGAGAATGGGAAATAAAACTCAATTGCAATGTGAAGCATGTATAGCCATCAAGAATGGGGAGGGGAGAAATAACCTACCAACTAAAAGTTTACTAGTACAGAAAAGGAAATTGTTTATTAGACACTCTGGTCTGTAAAGAGAGTCTATGGGTCAAATAAAAAAATATGCACCTTTCACCCCAAGGTCATCCTTTTTGTATCCAAGTATATTAATGAAACCATGAGTGTAACACACTAGAGTTAGCTATTTAGTTTTACCTGGCTTTTCCATTCCTATGGATCATGGAAGTCACACCTACTGTATAAAATCAAAGTTTCTCATTAATGTCTGTATAATAAAGTTAGGCAGGCTGCAGCTTTATTTATACTACTATCAGAATTCTTCACATGAAGATGAAGGTTTAAGTATTATGGTTTCTGAAATTGAACAATGAACAGTATTTACAGCACCCATTTGAGTACCATGATTGCTACTAGTGGTTGGCACTAGAAAGGTAGAAGATAAGCAAGTAAGAAAGAAATTACTTTTTTCAAACTATAAAGCCAAAAGCTAATAGTGAACTGAATTATCTTCTCCTGTTCATTCCTATTTTTCAAATCAGCATTTAATTTGTATAGCAAAAATGTTTAAGGATAGCTATTACTTTACTTAGAACCTTCAGTTAGGTAGGAAATAAAATTCATTACTGCATAGAACAGGAAGCTTTCTAATTTTTAAAAAGCATACTAATTAAAAAGATAAATAAAATCCATCTTTTAAAAGCTTATATCAGCAAAAGAAACAGTAAGTTAGAATAATAAAATAAATTACCCTGGTTTGAGGCCCTGGTGTTTTCCTTTTGAGATTTTTGGCCGGACAGAATGCCATATTTTTTACCTCGTTTGTACTGGCAGGTTATGAAAACCACACTTTGTTTCCCTAAACTTTTTTCTATCGGTTAGAATGTTTATGATAGTCTTGGAAGGAGGGACTTTCCAAATCTGTATATTGCCATATTAATTTATGAAAATTCATGGTGCTCAATTTATTTGTTTATAGAAATTACACTTTGTTTCTTTATTTGACTACCTCACTAGTGTGTCTACACAAAATTTTACAATGAAGCGTGAGACATGAGCTCTGAGAAGATGGCTCTAGGAAATAGAATAGTGTCACTTGTGGTAATATGAAGAAATTTCTTTGAAAAAATCCTATTATACATACTGGAAGGGCTCTGTGTTGTCCACAGGAGAAGGGAAAAGAAGGTTAAGAGGGTAGAGAAAGATTGGTGGCATATCTAGAGAAGGAAAGCACATTTGGAGTGGTCCAGTGTAGGTCCAGGATATGCTACCAGAGTAGAGGGCCTGCACAGCCATTCCTAGGAGCTACAAGAGATGAAGAAGTATATTCATCTCCATCAATATCTTATTTTACCTATCTATCTATTCAATATATAAAGTATAGCTGTAAATAATCATAACGATGCTATGAATTTTGAAAAATATGAAATGACCAAATCAAGCCAACCAAACTATCCTTATTTTAACCTTATTGTGTTAGATACCTTTCCCTTGCTTTAACAAATACATGAGAGAAATCAATTTAAAAGAGGAGAGGTTTGTTTTGGCTCATGATTTCAGAAATTTTAGTCCATCTTTACTTGACTTTGTGGCAGCAGAGCATATCACAGTGGGAATACAGTGGCACCTCAGTTCACAATTCGGTTGCAACCAGAATTGTGGAATGAATTCTGTGACCAGAATCATGGTCAGAATTAAGTCCATGAACTGAGGCACCACTGTATGTGGTGGAGGAAGCTTGTTCACCTCATGGTGATCAGGAAGCAAAGAGAGAGACAGGAAGGAGCTGGGGTCCCAATATTCCTTTCAAGGGCATGTCCCCAATGATTTAACTTTCTCTAACTAGGCCTCACCTCTTAAAGGTCCCAGCACCTCCCAATAATGCCATGGGCTGAACTAAGTCTTTGATATATGGGTCTCATGGAACATTTCAGATCCAAACTGTAGCAACTGAGTTCTTAACTTCTACTTTTCTCACACCTTTCCAGTGCTGCATATGCTTTTATCAGTTTTGTGACAAAGAGGTATGATGTCAGCAAGTTCCCATTTCATTCATAGTGCTCTCATGGTACACCTGGACCATGGCCCTATTGTTACAGATGGAGAAGAACTCCATAAACCAAAGAGGAAAGGGAAGCACAAAAAAGCAGAATAACATTTCTGGCATAATTCGGATTTGAGAGAAAATGATTGTCAAGCCCAGCATCTGGTGAGCTCTTAAGCTCTTACTGGAAGACTAGATAGTCTTTTTTTCCTTTCCCTAATTATATTATGATAATTACTAGCAAGATGATGTCAATTGGAACCTCTTTCTGGCAAAGTGACCCTATGATCTCTGATCCCTGAGTATTTCTCAGGCCATATACTTTGCTTTATCCACTCATCCATCACTGAGCCAATTAAAAGAATGCAATGAGAATGAACTGGCTATGTTAGTTTTCAATTACTGCATATTACTGAATTTAGTAACTTTACCTATGTTTATCAATTCATTTCTGTAGATTGGAAGTCTGGCACAGCATGTCCGAATGTTCTGTTTAGAGCCTCACAATGCTGAAATCAATATATCAGCAAGCTGTGTTTTCATATGGAACTTGGCGTTCTCTTCTAAACTTATTCCTTTTGGCAAAATTCGGTTCCTTGCTGTTACAGGACTCAGGCACCTGTTTCCTTGATCACTGTCAGCTGGGGGCTTCTCTTAGTTTCATAAGGCTGCTGCAGTCCTTCTCTTGTGCCCTTCACCATCTTTAAACAAGAGTTAATATTCCTTGTGTTTAAAATCTCTCATGCTTCCTCTTTACCAGCAACCAGAGAAATCTCTGTTTTAGGGGCTCATGTGATTAGATATGGCCCTTTTGGGTGATCTCCCTATAATAGGATCATCTGTACCATATAACATAATAGTCATGAACATGCTATCTCAGTGGATCACAGATTCTAGGAAGAAGGTACAGAAACTTGATGGAAAAGGGCATAAGAAGCTATCCATTATGGGAAGGAAAACTAAGCAAAATAAAAGTAATTATCTTATGGACATACAATAGCAAAAAATATATGTAGCCCTAACTGGATAAATTGCAAAAAAAAATAGTGATCAAATGAAAACCTTTGCATATTATTACATGGGCATTTATGGGAAATTAATATCTTATTGACATCAAATAATAAGGGTTGTGATTCCCTTCTGAATCTAATGAGTCAGCAGAGAAAAGACAGGCAGTCAGCACTATTCTCTGCCCTCATTGTATCCTATGGTCAAGAAACTAGATGACTGAATGATCATGCCTGATTGTGCCCTGAATTTCCTCTTTTCTGAAAAAAATTGTTTTTGAGATGTTTCTTGCTCATGAAAAGGACTAGAGATGAAGACTTGTTTCTTTCAGTATTAGAAGGAGTAGATTCTCATTAGCAGAAAATCTACCAGGCACTCGGCCCAGGAAGATGGACTTAATGAGAGAAAAAGGCCAGGGCCCCTGATAAGTTGCTTAGTAGAGAGGTGGTTCTCTTAGGCAGTTTTGTCTCACTGCCACATTAGACTCACTTTTCTTACCATTAGGATGCTCTTGAATATATAATTTTTATAGGAGTATATTGTGGATTTCACAAAATGTTTCTTGTGGAACACACATTCCTATTCTATTGAAATTCTGTGTTTTAGGCTGCGTAGAAGGAGAACTACTCTTTTTCTCCTAAATCTTTTAATTCCTACCCTGAGCCAGAATGAACAATTTACCAATCATGAATATGTATAATTTGACCTGGGCCTTCCTACCTCATTCACTCATGCAGCCATTAGGCATATGCTAGATCCTCAAATTCAAATGACCCATAAACAAGAACATTTCCAACAGGATTCAGTAATCATTTCAGTGGTCATTGCACACAGCTATTCCTGGGGATTGAGACCCAATCTCTGTTCTTTTCTGAGTGGTTCATATCGACATGTGAATGCTTTCTCAGTTGATTGGTTAATGTTGTGAGCCTCTTTTATTTGAAACAGATACAATAAAAACCTAATCTGGTACCTTAAGAACGTTATCAATAGTTAATACTTGTTGAGGTTCTAGTATATACCAAGCGTTGCTCTAAGAGCTTTATACAGCTCCAGTGATTTCCACAACACTATGAAGCCAGTTCCTCTATGATTCCCGTTTTACAGATGTGATATCAAAGACATTTAAGTAACATCAAATGTGGCTCAGATCCAGATATCTTGTCTGAATCACCAAACTCTGTGGGATTTTATCTCACTTCTGAGAATATTTACAGGAAAGAAATTCTGTCCTGTAGAATCCTTTTTTCAGGGAGGAAAAAAAGGTCCTTTCTAAATTGCAGCCTTTGGAAACACCATAGAGAACTAAAAAGGCAAAAATATTGCCTGTGACAAACTTCACTAAAATGCTTTAATAGAATCACTTAAAACTCAACCTAGATATAGCAACCATTGTTAAATTCCTATCATCTTGTTTTGAAAGCCTATATTGTTATTGTTTGGGGTTTTTAATTGTTCTTGTAGTTGTTGTTTGTTTGTCTCTTTTGTTTTTTTTTTTTTTTTTTTTTTTTTTTTTTTTTTTTTTTTGTTTTTCTTTTCTGTTTTTATTCCTCTTAAAAAAAAAAACCCTCAACCTAGAGTCTTCAAATATTACAGTTCAAATCAAGAGTTGTGGTTGTATAATAAAATAATGGGCAAAAATGGAGCAAGTACTTTCCAGAAGATAAGTAAATGGCTACTAACCATAAGAAAAGGTGCTTACATGGCATCATAAGTCATCAGGGACATGAAAATTTAAAACACAATGAGCTACTGTATCTCTAAACATCTGAATGGCTAAAATGTTGGCATACATGTGGAGCAATTAGAACTCTAAATTTAATTGATGGGGAATGTAAATTATTTCTACTACTTGGGAACAGTATCAGTATATACTGGAGTCAAACATTTTCATATCCTGTGGCCCAGAAATTCCACCTATAGATATACTCTCAAGATAAATGATTGGATATGCCTATCAAAAGTATGTACCAAATTTTCATGGCAGATTTAAGGCATAATAATGAAAGTCTTGGAATTTATGCTCACCAACAGGACAATAAAAAGAAATGAATTAGAACTATGCAAACAGGCTTAGTGAAAGAAATACACACTATAAAATTCCATTTTTTGAAATTCAAATATAGGCAGAACTACTCAAAAGTTAAATAAATTAGAACAGTGGTTACCTGCAAGGGAAACTGTTGATTGTGAAGGGGAAATAGGAGAACCTTCTTGGGTACTAGAAATATTCTATGTCTTGATGTGCAATGTATGCAATGTAAAAGTTTTTAGATTATATTCAATTTTTATTTGTATTTTTGCATAGATATAGATATAGATAAAGTTATTTACTCTGAAAAAGGGAAAAGAAGACTTGTGCCTGAGGAATGTTTGTTGTTTGTTTGTTTTCTGTTTTTTCTGGGGGATCGAACCCACAGCCTTATGCAGTGATAAGCAAATACTCTACTATTGAGTTACATCCCTTGCCCAGGAAATGCTTTGTTATAGAACAACACACGTCAGCTCTTTCATTTTTCTTTAATTTGCCTGAGAGCCCTTGTTCATGATGCAAGCAATATATGTGTTGAATGATTACTTTTCTTATGAGTTTATCACATAATGTTAGGCATCTTCCAAACAAACATGACGAATCATTGTATATTTCCTGCCTGCTGTATATTCCCTGTCTCTTGGGAAAGCCATGGAAAGCTCAGGACTTGCTCTTCTTTTTTGGTCCCAAACACAAATCTTTAAGAAAAGTAAATAAAAGACCCAGTCAAAAATGGCCAAGTGAAATGAATAGACACTTCTTAGAAGAAGAAGTACCAACAGTCAATACATACATGAAGAAATTCTCAATATCATTGGCCATTAGAAGAGTTACAAATTAAAACAACACTGAGTGTCTATCTTACCTCAGAAAAAATGGCCAGTATCAAGAAATTAAATAATAATAAATGGTGGTGACACTGTAGAGAGAAGGAAACTCTTCTACACTGTTGGTGGGAATGTAAACTAATACCACTAAACCATTGTGGAATGCAGTATGGAGATGCCTCAAGAAACTGAATCTAAAAATTTCATTTGACTCAAGTATTCCTTTTCTAAGTATCTTCCCCAAAGAGTTAAAGACATCATATTAGAGTGATATATGCATACTCATGTTTATAATAGCACAACTCATAAAAACTAAATCTTGAAAACAGCCTATATGTCCATCAACAGGTAAACAGATAAACATAATGTGGTATTTACACATAGAAGAGTACCACTTGCCATAAAGAAAGATAAACTTGAATAATTTGTAGGAAAGTGGATATAGTGTGAAATCATAATGTCAAGTAAAATGAATCAGGCACACACAAACTTAAATATCATGTGGTTTCTTTTATATGAGAAACCCAAAGTATAAATAAAGAGCAAAAGAAAAGATAGATAATAGGAAGTACAGACAGAGAGATCATTCTCAAAGGAAATGGGATCAAGAGATGGAGAGAGGAAGGGTAAAGGGGAGGGGTAAGAGATGAAAAATTAAATTGAGATGTGTCATATACATGTATTAACTCTACACAAGGAATGTAAACATTGTGTACTGCAAACTTGTACAAAACAAGTAAGGGATCAATGGATAGAGGGAGCTGAGGAGAAAAGGAAAAGGGATGAAAAAAGGTACTAAGATATATTCACATACCAACTTTCCACAAAGACTGTAAACATTATATACTGTAGACATGTACTAATAAAAAAGAAGCCACAAGAGCATTAAGATATACCTATTATAACAACTGGTTTGGTTGGCTAAAAGCATTGATAGCCAATAAAAGACTAAGTTTCAAGGATGTCTGAACCCTACAGCTTTAGCAAACTTTCCTTTCCACGGTCCTCCAAACATCAAAGAAACCACATATTAAATAACTCTGCTATTTGTAACCTAGATGCTTAAAATGCCAATTCAGTGACCCTTTTGCATCTGAGATACAGGGTTGAAGGGTTCAAGGATATTAGAAGAGAGATTAGAAGACATAGTACTGAGATGTACTTGTTCTGTAATAACATATTCTCTAGATGCTCTTCTATTATCCATAAAAAGTTATAATAGCATTTTTTCTCCTTATCTCCAAGACTTGTTTTGTTGGTTAAAAAATAGGAATTTGAAGGATATAGACATTATATAAGTGTAAGATATTATTAAGAGAGCTAGCCTATCACCCCCAAAGTATCATAGACATTGGTTATTTTTCTTCCAATATTATAAAGTTTTTCCTTGTTTTATTGTACGATTTTCATTTTTGTGGTTTTTGTTTACAGAGCTACATACAAATTGACATTTATGTATTTCAATATGTGTAGTATTACAAATATATCCCTTACATGAGACCCATGGGAACAACTATGTACTATAATTCAGAGTTTTTCAGATTTTATGAAGCTAATATTGTAATATACCCAATTTATTACATATTACTTACTCCTAGTGGGGCTTAGGTAAGACCCCGTAATCAAACACATGAATATTTCTTTAGAAAATGGTATGAATATTAACACTAAATGGGATATGAGGAGCCTATAATTAGCCTCCCATCAGTTCAGAAAAGCTTTTACTGCCAGATAAACCAAATAAACTATGGAAAACCTTTTGGTTTTCAAAGCTTTGGGAATGTCAGAAGTGTGGGTAAGGCATTTTGGACCTTTACATTTTAGAACTGTTAAATATTTATGTTTCATATTAAATTTGTTTTTCCTTCTTAATCTTAGATATTTCATGCTCATCCATGTACCTTTATTGGATGAAATCTGCCCTGCCCTGCCCACTTCTCTCCATCCTGGTAGGGGTTTCTTCTCTTCCTTGCTTTGCCTGTCCCATAGTGTCCCTTCATCCACAGGGTGGCAGTCTGGGAATCCAGATACAGCTATGTTACTGTACTTCCCTGATAGCAATTGATTTGTCCTGAGTAAATTAGGGCAGGGGGGGTTGTGAGTGTTTGGAGGGGAAACTGCAATAGGCAGGGATTATTATTTTGTTGCTGTTGTTCATGGATCCCATACAGGAGAACAGCATATATTTAGTTTTCATCTCTTAGAGTTTGTTTGTTTGTTCTGCTAACATAGTTTTTAAGTTTTTCATTTTTTGATGCCAGTTTTGAGGAGTACTGCTTAAGTATTTTGTAGAATACCTTGCAACTGAGAACTGTTTGATGTTTTCTCTTGATTAAACTGATACTATGGGTTTTGGGAGGAAGATCAATGAGGTAAAGTACAATTCTCATCACATCATACCAAGGCCATAAAGATATAATCGAAACTAAGGTGAATGTTCAAGTTTTTTAAAAACTATATATTACAATAGAAGACAAATTGCCATTAATCCCCCTTCAAATATTTGCCCTTGCTTTGAACACACTTATCTCATGGTTCTTGCCACTTTTTGAAGCACTACTGGAGTCCTTTCATGACTGTCTTTAGTTGTGCTGTTGTGGTTGTGTCAATGTCCTGAATCTATTTAAAAAGTTCACCTTTCGTGGTAATTTTGACTTTGGGGAAGAACCAGAAGTTTCACAGTGTCCAGTCTGTTACATCAGGTGTATGAAGACACAACATAATGTTTTTACAAGCATGCTTTTCTGTTAGATGGCATTTGGCAGCAGCATTCCCCTTATTTTTGATCACATTATAAAGATACTAAAGAGAACTGCCACTACAATTTCAGAAAGTGGCAAGAATGATGGAAAAAGTGTTTTCAAAGTGACGGAGGGATAATTGGCAATGTATCTTTAATTGTAATTTTTAAAAATTTAAATATTCACCTTATATTTTGATCACACCTGCATTATAAACATTATAAACATTATGTATAGATAGATAGATATTGATCACCCCAGTATTATAAACTTGATGTTGAGCTTATCTTTTGACTGAGGTAGTATTTATCAGATTTTTCCACTTAAAGTTACTTTTCCCCCTTTTTATAGTTTACTTTTTGGAAGGAAATCATTATGGGAGACTCTCTTTGGGAGCAGGATAGATCCATAAGTTATTTGGCATTTTTCTGCATGCAATATTTTTTATTCACCCCAATTATTTTTATGCAACCATCTATATCAATATGGGCTCATGGATATTTACCTTATAATATGGTTTATATTCCAATACTATTTCATTTATTTTGTTGCTTTAATAGTTCCAGCTTTGCTCACTGGGAACTCATTCATTTGCCTCTTGTGTCCCTGTGGCAGTTAAGAGTGGAATGTCATCTTGATTGCCTTTGGGGTTCACCTGGGGGATTGGTGGAACATGCTTCTAGATTTATCTCGGTGAGTCATGGAAGCATAGCCTTGGGTTTTATGTTTGGTTCCTCCTCTCTCTCTGGCACCATTTCCCTGCTCTGCTAGCTGGCAGTTATGAACTGAGCAGCTTTGCTCTTCCTTGTCCTTCTACCATGATGCTTCTGCCTTTGAGCCAGCTGGGTCATGAACTGAAACTACGAGCCAGTTAAACCCCTCCTCCTTTGAAGTGCCAAGTTTCATGTCCCAGCAGTGGGAAAGCTGACTAATACAGCCCCTTTGACATATATATATACCTCTATCGTGTTCTTATTTTGTTTGACTCAATTTCCACTGGGACAAGAAAGGCTAGGAAGAGTGATTTTATTTAGGCAGAAAAGGGAATATACCTTTACTCCCACCTCAAACTGCAGTTTAGTCCCCATGACTTGGAGATAGGAGATAGGAGACATACTGCTTAAAATTCTTTCCTGTGGTGGTTTCCAGTAGAGACAACATGTGACACACATGTTACATGACCTAATTAATTCTCATAAAGAGAACATCTCTGAAGCTCTTAATGACCATGATTGAAATTTTCTTGCTGTCTTTCATATTTTGAAGTCTATGTTACATCATTATTATATGGTTTCCTTCTGAATAGTGACACAGACTCAGCCCTCATATTTACCCTAACTTATTTGCTGATTTGGTGACATTTACTAACAAAAGAACATTCCTAGTCATAAGCTACCACCTACTTAGTCTCACAGACACACAGGTGTTGTATAAACAGACTTTCTGATGGATGATGTTACTATTTGTTCCTATAAAACTCTTAATTAAATGACCCTCCTCCTTTACTGACTCACATGTGTAGTCATATTCCATTTTTGATGCCTATCTTTATTTTCTCAGTGGACACAAGAGAGCCAATTTACAATTCTGCAGTTATTTACTGTCATTGTAATTCAGAAAGTTCATTTAAATGCTAACCATTTGGTGTTTTTCTTTAAGGAACTGCTTGGAAAATATGTGTCTGTGAAACACTATACATTTTACAAAATGATTTATATGGGAGTACTAGTGATTCCAGAAGGATTTGAGACTCTTTATTGGCTTTTCTGTCTTCTCAGGTTAAACTTGCCATGGGCAATTTTTTCTTCTGCTACATAATTAATAGAACACATAAGCTTTTAACTCATTTTCTAAGCTTTAATATTCATTTCAGTATTATACTGATTTTATTTTAACCCATTTAAATTATTTATTCCAAATTCAATGCAAAAATGTATTCAAACATACAGATTAATTCACTTAATTAACCTCTTGATTAAAAATAAGACCCTAGTACTTATCTATATGGATTTTCTCCCTGAAATAGACTGTAGAGAATTCCAACTTAGAAGCTATATTCAAGTGGCTACTAATTATGGTCAAATATAAATTATGGGGAGAATTAAAGGTATTAACCTATGCACAGCTGCAAGATCTTTTACTAAAGTTGCTAATGTTGTAAAGAGTAAACATGTTCACTCCTTGCCAGTGGATTAGTCTTTAAATCATTTGTTTGGCCTCTGTTTATTTGATAAATCCAAATGATTTGTGCCGAAGTGGTTGGTTTCATGTATTAATCCTACAAATATTTTGGTTGTGCTGCTGGATTCCATATCTGTGCTAGAAACAGTGGGAATTCAAAGATGACTGGTGCATAATCATTGCTGTAATGGATAGGATTGTATAGTAGAGGAACAAAGAGAAGCACAAAAATAAACATAAGTCGGAATGGGATAAAGGAACAAAGAGAGGGACTTAATAGATCACAGGAAGAAGACAATATTTCTGTCTGGGTCCATCCAAAAGCCTTAAATGTTTCTTTAGTTTTAAATATTGTTCTACTTCACTCCTGAATGTAATCAGCATTCCACTATAACATAAGTCCTTTTTTACTTCCCTCAATCTTCACTGCTTACTCATCTTTGTTATTTATTTCTGAGTTTTCCTCATAAATCCTCTTTCTTATAATTCTATATAATCTTAATACATCAATATAAATATAGCTACCTCCATTAAATCATTCATTGTATTTACAAACCAAGTATTACCATATAAATTACCCTTCTTTGACATCCCATAATATTTGTTTCTGGCCTTTTTTGTCATACATGTATTTCTCTGTGTTTGCTCTTCTCTGCTTCTTCCTATTAGATGAGAGACTTTTATTAGAACATAGCTCATTTATTTACATATTGTCCGTAGTTGCCTTTGTGCAACAACTGCAGACATGGTAGCTGTGACAGAAACTATGGTTTGCAAGCCTAAAATGTTTACTATCTGCTCCTTTATAAATGATGTTTACTGACTCTTGTGCTTGGCATAAATTTTTATGTTGAATGAATGAACTATCTTGCTCTCCTTTTGACTTACTTAATATCTAACATGGTAGGTATACCTTGACTATTATAGAATTGAAGCAAACCTGATTAAAGTGAATAACTATGATTTAGTGACAGCATCCATGGGGACAAAAGAGAGTGAACCATTAAGAAAAATTGACTTGTGCAGAGGAGTGGCTGGATGGAAAGTAATACCACATTCTGTCAAGCAGTCCAAAATATGTAACAAAAAATAAAGAATTAAGAGAGACCCAGCTACCGGTCCAATGGGAAGACTCCAGCAGCGGGACCCAGCTACCAGCTAACAGGAAAAATCCAGGTGACCAGCCCCTCCCCGCTACATCCCCTACATAGTGGAACCAGACAACTGGCGGGAATGCCAGTGATACAGTAAGGCTGCAACTAAGGCACATACAATGAGCAGGTGGGACTATAAGCTTAGAAAAGTCTTAAGAAACAGTAACAATATGAGCCAACAGGTGGTAATTTAGGTGAACCTGTGTTGTGCTTGGGGACAAAGAAGCACGGAATAGAAGCAGGTGAGTGGGGCTACCCCTTTTCTCCCCCTGCCTTTTTCTCTTTTTCTTTTTTCTTATCCAGACACAAAAAACTAATCTCATCCCCCAAACCCAGAGACCAAGTTCAGATAATCTCTTGCTTGCTTCTTCATTCTTTCTCTTCTGCCTTCTTCTCTAGTTTTCCAAAGTTTGTGTGATTGTTTTCTGTCCTCCAGTCCTGCTTCTACTTTCTTCTCAGTTGTCTTTGTTTTATTCACTCTCCTTTGTAAATTTCCCCACCAAAGGGTAAGACCACTCTACCAAGGGGGAACACTTTGTGTACAAGCTCCCAACTTGCGATCTGTACTGTTATATAATTGTGGATTTTGCTCCTGTGGTTTAAGGTGCAAAATTAGTTACTAAAGTTGGTCAGTTTTTAAACTTTCCTTGATGTTGTTGTTATTGATAATTATACTACTTTAGCTAGTAGTGCATCTGTCATATCTGTTGTAATCAATTGGTTTCCCTTCTGTAACAATACTGGGAAGTTCTGGGGTAATAACCACACCATAGCCCAGCAGCACAGGACTGGGGACTGAGCCACATAGATTCCAGTGTCTCACTGCTAATTAATTGGGAAGGTAAGATATTGGGACAGACTCAAACCAAGAACATCCTACACTCAAAAGACATTCATGAAGTACAGACTTTTCCTAGAGATGCCTTGTTACTAGTGATATAGTTGCCTCCTACAGTAACTTGCAAGAATTAACACAGAAAACAAAATGAAAATTTTCTGGAATAGAAAATGGCAAAACAAAGAAGCCAAATGAAATCTCAGATTTCCAGCCTACCCAGAATGATTCCCGGAGACAATGAGATAGAAGAAAATAGAGACATGAACCTGAAATTTCTGAAATGATAGCAAACTCAGTAAAGAAACAAATCTATGAGGTTATAGAGGCAATCACATCAGAAAAAAATCTCTCATGTAAAAAAAGAAATGACAACCATAATGAAGGAATTGCTCAGCAAATTTACAGTAGACATATATTAAAAAAATACAGGAGCATAGAAAAATGATGGAAACCTTGAATGACCAATGGAGGAAACAAATGGAATACATAAAACAGACTCAAACAGATATGCAGGAAATTAAAAATTCTATTGAAATGTGGCAAAACCACTTGAATGAAACTGAAGATAGACTTTCAGACATTGAAGACAGGATCATGACTATCAATGATGAAAGGTCTCTTAAAAAATAACAAGGGATCAGGAAATATAAATTAAACATTTGCAAGATGATGCAAACAAAAAAATAAGACTGATAGGTGTCAATGAAAAAGCAGGAGTCACACAAGCGACATAAAAAGACTATTTGCAGAACTAATAGCAGAACATTTCCCAAGCATGACAACAGAATCTGACATACACTTAAGTGGGGCATATAGAACTTCAATTAGTCATAACCAAAATACATCTCCACACCAACATATAATAATCCAGATCCCCAAAAATGCGCACAGGAACATAATTTTAAAAGCTGTTAGAGAAAAGAAACAGTTTACCTATAAAGGAAAGCCCATTAGAATCACAGCTGAATTGTCAACACAAACCCTCAAGAAGAATGTGGAGAGAAGTATTTCAAGCCCTGGAAAAAAACAACTTCCAACCCACATTGATGTACTCTGAAAACCTAATTTTCAAAATTAATGGAGAAAAAAGATGACAGCTGAAGAAATTCATGACCACCAAACCAACACTAGAGAAAGTACTGAAAGATATTCTAGAAAAAAAGATAAAAATGACCACAATTCCAAGAACAACCACAGAAATAAACCAATTAAAGGCAAGCAATTAAATAGAGGGGAGAAGCAGGGAACCAACAGTAGAAAATAGCATGACAAAGACAAGCCAATACATATCATTTATAACTATCAATATAAATGGCCTCAATTCACCAATCCAAATAAATAGACTGGCAAAATGGATCAAGAAACAAGATCCAACAATATGCTGTATACAAAAAAAGCATTTAACTAAAAAAGAAGTTAATAGACTGAAAGTCAAAAAAAGCCAAAAAAAAAAAAAAAAGCAGTGGTAGCTATCTTGTTTGAAGACAAGTCTAGAATGATCAAAAGAGATAAAGCAGGACACTACATACTCACTGGGGAAAACTTCAAGAGGAAGAGATAACTATCATAAATTGGTATGCACCAAATATGGGAGCACCCAGCTACATAAGAAAATATTAATCGATATGAAAAATCAAATAAGCAATAGCACAGTTGTAACGGGGATCCTTAATTTCCCATTGTCACAAAGAGATCAGCTAGACAAAAAAATCAGCAAAGAAATATCAAAATTGAACCAAACCTGTGAAAAAATGGTCTTAGTAGATGTTAACAGAATATTCTACAGAAAGCATCAGAATACACATTCTTCTCAGCTGCACATGAAATATTCTCTAAAATAGACCATTTACTAGCCCATAGAACATGCTTAAGTAATTGCAAGGAAATTGAAATTATCCCATGCATATTATCTGACCATAGTGCAGTGACATTGGAAATTATTGGCAAAAGAAACCACAGAAACTCCATAAACACATGGAAATTGAATAACACTCTCCTAAACAACCGATGGGTCACAGATGAAATTAAAGAAAAAAATAAACAATATCCACAAGTAAAGGAAAATGCAAATACAACATAGCAGAACCTGTAGGATGCAATGAAGGCAGTCCTAAGAGGGAAATTTATAGCAGTGAATTCTCACATTAAGAAAGCAGAACAAGCACAAATAAACAACTTAATTTTGCACCTTAAGCTTCTAGAAAAAGAAGAGCAAGTCAAGCCCAAAGCCCATACAAGGGAGGAAATTATAATAATCAGAGCAGAAATTAATGCAATTGAGACAAAGAAAACAATGTAAAGAATTAATGTATTGAAATGTTGGTTCTTTGAGGGAATAAATAAAATTGATAAAGCCTTAGCCAACTTTATCAAAAAAAGAAAAGGAAATAGAAGACTCATTCATGCATTGAGGAAAGAAAAGGGTGAAATCACTACAATCCCTCTGAAAATTCAGAAGATTGTCAATACCTACTTTGAAAATCTTTACTCTCATAAGATGGAGATGGACAGATTCCTAGACATGTATGAATTACCAAAGCTGAATGAAGAAGATATAAAAATTCTGAATAATCCAGTATTATTTAATGAGATTGAAATTTTTAAAACATATCAACAAAGAAAAGCCCAGGTAGTGATGGATTTACTGCTGAATTTATAAGAAATTTGAGCAGATTTAATGCCAATACTCCTGAGACTCCTTAATAAAATTGAAAGGGAAGCAGTATTCCCTGACTCATTCCTGGAAGCAACTATTACCCTGATAGAAAAACCAGAGGAAGAGCTAACTGTAAAAGAGAACTACAAGCCTATTTCCCTAATAAACATAGATGCAAACATCCTCAGCAAGATACTAGCAAACAGAATCCAGCAAATCATCAAGATTATATGCCATGACCAAGTGGGATTTATCCAGGCAATGCAGGAATGGTTCAGCATACTCAAGTCAATAAATGTAATACACCATATCAACAGATCCAAAGACAAAGATCACATTATCATCTAAATATACACAGAAAAACTTTTGAGTAAGCCCAACACTCATTCATGTTAAAAATCCTACAGAAAATCAGAATAGATGGTCTTTACCTCAATCTGATAAAAAAACATCTACAATAAACCAAAAGCCAACATCATACTACTAAATGGGAAAAAAATGAAAACTTTCAACCTAAAATCAGGAACAAGACAAGGATGTCCACTGTCACCACTCCTATTCAATATAGTTCTGAAAACATTAGCCAGGGCGTTTAGACAAGAGAGCCAAATAAAAAGAATAAAGATAGGAAAGGAAGAATTTAAATTATCATTATTCACAAATGACATGATACTCTACATAAAAGATCCCAAAAACTCCACCAAAAGGCTTCTATATTTAATAGTCAAATTCAGTTGCATAGCTAGATACAAAGCCAACACTCAAAAATCAGTAGCAGTCCTACACAAACAACAAACTCACTGAGAGAAATTAGGGAAAGTACACTCTTCACAATAGCATCCAAAAATAATGAAATATGTAGGAATGAATCCAACAAAGGAATAAAAGACCTATACATTGAAAATTACAGTATTCTGAAAAAGGAGATTGAAGAAAATATCAGAAATGTGAAAGATATCCCTTGGTCTTGGATAGAAAAAACAAACATAGTGAAAACATTCATCCTCTCAAAATTTTTATACAGATTGAATGCAATTCCAATCAAAATACCATTAGCCTACCTCACAGATCTAGAAAAAAACATTCCTAAAGTACTTTTGGAACCAGAAGAGACCTACAATAGCAAAGGCAATTCTAGGCAACAAAGGCAAGGCAGGAGGCATCACAATCCCTGACTTGAAATGATACTTCAAAGCTACTATGATAAAATCAGCATGGTAGTGGCAAAAAAACAGACCTAGAGATCAGTGAAACACATTAGAAGATGCAGACACAACTAAAGCCATTCACAGCCACCTTATCTTTGACAAAGGGGCCAAACATGTTCACTAGAAGAAAGATAGCCTCTTTAATATATGGTGCTGGAAAAACAGGCTCTCTACATGCTGAAGACTAAAACTAGACCTATTCTATTACCTTGTACTAAATTAAAGTCAAAATGGACCAAAGTCTGTTTTATCATGCCTAGATCTTGTAACCTGAGTAACTACTTTTAAGATAACAATATATAATATATTAACTAGTGTTAATTTCCTACTATTTTTTGAAATTCTGTATTGTTTCTATCTTTTTTGTTTTGCTTTTTTAAAATCAATCAATAAATAAAAACATTTTTAAAAAATGCATCAAAGATCCAAATATTAAAACAGAAACACTAAATCTTCTGGAAGAGAAAGTAGGTAGAAATCTTGAAGACAGGTGTAGACAGAGATTTCATGAACAAAACTGAAACTGCATGAGAAATACTTCAAAGAATCAACAACTGTGATCTCATCTTATTAAAAAGCTTTTGTACATCAAAAGAAATCACCAACAGAGTGAAAAGACACCCCACAGAGTGCAAAAAAAAATTTAGCCAACTAACTGTCCCTCAAACAAAGGATTTCTATCTAGAACATATAAATTATTGAAAAAATCAGACCATCCAAATTCAAAGACCCAATCCAAAAATGGGCATCTGAGATGAATATGCACTTCTCAGATGAAGAAATATAAATGGTAAATAAATATATAAAATTTTTTTCAACATCATTTGTCATTCAAGAGGTGCAAATTAAAACAATGCTGAGATTTCATCTCACTCCAGAAAGAATGACTATCATCAAGAAATCAACCACTAACAAATGCTGGTGAGACTGTGGGGAAAAATCAACCCTTCTCCATTGTTGGTATGAGTGTAGACTGTGCATCCACTGTGGAAACCAGTGTGGAGATTCCTCAAAAAACTAGGATTAGTGGTACCATTCAATCCAGCTATTCCCCTTCAGGGCATTTTCCCAGAAGAATTAAAAACATCATACCACAGTGATATATGTGCATTCGTATTTATAGCAGCACAATTTGTAATAGCTAAATCTTGGAAACCACCCTAATGCCCATCAACGAAGGAATGGATAAAAAGATGTGGTATTTTTATACAACGGAGTACTACTCAGCTATAAAGAATGGTAAACTTAAGGCTTTTATAGATAAATGGATACAACTTGAGGTCATACTCACAAGTTAAATAAATCAGATTTGCTTGTGTAAATATTGTATTGTCTCCCTAGTATAAGAAACTGATAGAGTAAAAAAGATCCAAAATGTACAATAGATATTGTGAAATAGGAAGAAAATGTTGAAAAGGAAAGAGAAACTGGAATGGGGGAAGGGGAAAGGAGAATAGAAAGAAGGGAAAAAGAAAAATATATATATGCAAGATATTTAAGATAGTTATACTACTAATTTCTATTAGTTCATTGAAAAGAAAGGTTTGTTTCTATATTGTTGGATCAATTTTTCATGGGTATATCTTGTAATATGAGCAACTACTTTGAAGATAACAGCACACAATGTATTAACTATTGTTACCCTCCTGTTATCTTGTTTTGAAATTTTATATCATTGTTTTTATTATTTTTTCTCTTTAAGATTAAAAAAATTAAGAATAATCAGTAATTGTAAGCCTAAACACAATGTGACATATCACTTTAAAACAAATCTTTGGCTCAACATTTTTAGAGCAAAACTGTTTTCCCCACTAGGATGCTAATATTCATGTCCACACATACAAATTTTAATTCCTTTACAAGAAATTTGTTTTTAGTCTTAGCATTCACAGGTTGGATATTTACTAAGTGCAGTCTTTGTTTATTAGAATATGTTATTTTTAGCATTTACATGGTAATACCAGTTTTGAGAATTATTTAAATTATGAAAATTGTCACAGTTTATTTATATTCTATGTCAAATTTTAAAAGTAAATAGAATACTCAAGACCATGCCAGTGATGTCTAATTTGTGGTCAAGTTAGAGGAACAGGGTTTACATTTATCCTTCATTCTGAATCAAAACAAAAAAATCTGAATGAAATATATATATATATATATATATATATATATATATATATATTAGTTTCTAAGGCATTAGACATCAGGCAAAAAAGATAGTGGTCCCTGAAAGATAGTAAACAAATGAGGTTATTTCTACTATTTTCCCAGATCACTGTCTAGAGAGTGTTTCCAGGTTATGATGTAGAGAGGAAGAATATAGGAATCTAAGTAGAGCTCAGTCAACCCTCTGAATTGAAGAGATAAACCTAAGGGTTTGGGGAGTTCATAGAAGCGAGAGTTCACAGGACAGAATATCAGAGTGAAGAGAAATGGAAAGGGAGAAACAGACAGACAGACAGACAGACAGAAAAGAGAGACAGAAACAGAGACAGAACTTCAGAAGTCTACAAATGGTTGATTTCTCTGGAGCACTGAGAAAAGTATTTAGAGCATGCATGTAAGAAAAGTAACTGAGATCGGGTGAAGATCAGCAAAAAGTAGAACAGAACTGAGTGTTCCCACAGTGCTGAGAATAGTGCTTGTTCTCATTATTCATACTGGAAACCCTGTTCATTTATAAAGTATTAAATAGAGTACTCAGAAGCATCTTACCAACCGAACAAATCTTACTAACAAGACAAAATGATCAAACTGTTCCCAAATAACTTGACTGAGTCTCAGAGTATCTCAATTTTTATAGACTGTAAAAAAAATCTACCACTAAACAAGGTAAAAACTATAATGTCTGCATTGTAATAAAAAATTCTATTGGCAATACAAAGAAGCAAGAAATTTATACATAAAATGAAGTATAAAAAGAAGCCAACCCAAACCAATCCAGAATCAACACATGTATTAGAATTAGCAGACAAGAACATTAAAACACATTGTAAACATATTACATATGCTCCAAAAGTTTGGAAAAAGACTGAATAAGTTAACAAGAGACATAGAACACATAAAACAACCAAAACCAGACTTCTAGAGATGAAATATATAGTATCTGCAATGAAAAATACTTCGGTTTGGGATTAATCACAGATTGAACATTACGGTAGAAACTTAATGAATTTGAATATGAGACAGTAAAAACTAAAATAAAATATACTGTATGCTGTGGTTTGAATTCTTTTATCCTCTCTCAAGTTTATGTTGAAACTTATTCTCCAAAGCAGTGGTTTGGCCTTTAAAGACACGACCTTGAGGAGTCTATTGTTTCCTGAGGGCTCTGCCCTCACAAATGAGATTAAGTGCATTTCAAAGAGTTTGTTGAATGAAGTTTGTCACTGTTTGCCTTTCCGCCTTCTGTCATGTGAGGACATAATGTTCTTCCCATCCAAAGGACTAAATGATTAAGCCACCATATGGAAACAGAGATCAGATCCCTACCAAACAGTGAATCTACTAATACCTTTATCTTGGATTTCTCAGCTTCTGAAATTATGAGAAATAAATGATTCAGTCTGTGGTATTTTGTTATAGTAGGACAAATGGCCTGAGAGAAAATCAGAAGTCCACAAAGAGAACAGAGGTTTCGTGAGCTATACAATAATTTCCAGTAACATAATATATGTGCAAGTAATTTAAGTCTCTGAAGAAGATACAGAAAGAGGTACAGAAAAAAAATTCATTGAAAAAGTAATGAGTAAAATTTCACCGAATTTAATGAAAACTGTGATCTATAAATTTAAAAAGCTTAATAAATTCTAAACATGGAAAACATTAAGAAAACTACAGTAAAATGTATTGTGATCAAACTGATGAAAACCAAAGGATAGACAGAAAATAATTTAAATGACCAGAGAAAAAAAGGTCTATTATGTACACAGGAAAAAAAGATAACAGATTTTTAAATTGGAAACAGTATGAGTAAAAAGTAAATGGTGAAACATCTTTAAGGTACTAGTTAGAAAAAATGTCAGTCTAATATTTTATAACCAATAGACTATGTTTCTCAAGATACCTGAAGGAAAGTACTTTTCAGGCACATCAAAGCTGAAATAATCAGGCTTATACTATAAGTAATGTTAAAAGAAGTCCTCAGGCAAAAGAAAAATGATAACTGAATTCTGCATCTACCCAAGGAATTGAGTACCTTTGAAAGGATAACTACACAGGAAATTGTTACTACTTGAAAAATACAAGATTTTTTCAAATTATTACATTCTTCAAATTAATAGAGCCATTTAAAGGAGAACTGATTGTTTAGATAGAATTAATAACAATGAAATGTGGGATTTATGATACATAAGAAAATAAAATATAGCAATTGCACAAAAGTTGGGAGAGAAGAAATGAAAGTTTTCTTTTTAGGGTTCTTATTCTGTATGAGAAGGAAAGTAATATTAGTTAAAGGCAGACTCCCATTTGTTAAAGGTTATGTTATAAAGCTTAAAGTAACCACAACAATAGTTATTAAAAATAAATAATGAGTGATTCATATGATGATAATAGATAGTATGTCTTAAAGAAGATAGGAAAAGAGGAAAAAACATTGCAAGAAACAAATGGGACAAAGAGCAAAATGGTAGGTTTAAATCTAACCATATCATTAATCGCATTAAATGTAAATGGTCTAAAATCCCAATTAAAACTACCGTAAATGGGGATTTCTGCCAAGGGCTGATGGCTATAAAACTATAGGTTGGTGGTATCACAAAGGTGAGGCTGAAGTTACTGTTTTCTGTTGATGCAAACTATAGACAATGAGATATTCCATTACTTGTATGATTTAGTGAGCAGTATTCAATCTACTGTACTGCAATAGTAACCATGAATAGAGAAGTATGCTTCAGCACCCAATGATACTAATGTGTAAGCTACAGTCAGTGCTTCTTGTGTTCCCAGTGCTTTGTAGAGGACGCTTTCCATTGTTCCTCACAGCTTTCTATCCCTAGTCCTTATACTCATATCAGAGTTATAGACACCTGTTATCAACACATACTTCTTCCAACCCTGAGGTGTTTTCCATGGGTCAAATTCATGAGCCCTCAGTTTTATTATTCTCTTAGGATGTTTTCCTTTAATAGTTGACTTATGCTCCATTTGTCTCCACTAAACCTGACATATAATTATTTACTATATTCTGCTAAATTTACCTCCAAAATTTATCTCAAATCTACCCATTGCATTAGTACCTCAGTTCATGAACTTAATTTGTTCTACAATTTTTGGAAAAGATAGCCACATCTGTGTTTGTGTGGGAAAGATGCCTGTGGTTGTGTTTGTCACCTGATGCAGAGTTTGCAAACAGAAACAAAATTTTGCCAAATACTTCTGTTTCCAAACCAAATTGTTTGGAAACAAAAATATTTGTGAACCAAGATACTACTGTACTTTCCCATAACCAATATCTTTTCCAATGTGTCTCTCCCTTGTTATTGCTGTACTTCCACAACTAGTCTCCCTGCATATCCCCCAGATCTTCTCAAATCTTACTGCACAGTGATCAAAGTGGCCCTTTTAAAAGGATAAATTGGATTATGTTACACCTCCACACTTAGAAAGTTCAGACTTCCTACAGTTGCCTACAATCCCCAAGTGACATGGGTACTTTTGTGTTTGGCACTTCCCCTTTTGTGCTCTATATACCAGCCACTTTGTCTTACCTTCTGATTCCCTAAGTTTACCAGTTCATTCCAACCACAAGTCCTACAAGTCAGTTGTTTCCATCTGTGGGATCATCTTCTGCCACCTTTTAT
Organism: Dasyprocta punctata; assembly: GCA_004363535.1. Lineage (NCBI taxonomy): Eukaryota > Metazoa > Chordata > Mammalia > Rodentia > Dasyproctidae > Dasyprocta > Dasyprocta punctata. Next base: position 25,630 of record RJWM01000664.1, read on the forward strand.
CCAGGTAACTCAACCTTCAAGTCTCAGTCAGGGATTTTCCTGGGGAAAATGTCCTCTGGTCCCTGAACAGGTACCAGTTACATTATTACTTGTATTATGGCACCTAGAAGTACTTCTTAATAAGCACCGGCTGCTCTTTCATGGTCAATATTTATACCTCTAGTGGGATGTAAACTCTCTGAGGTCTGGGAATACATCTGTTTTACTTGTTTCTGTATTCCCAGTGCCAAGCACTGTGGCTGGCTCATTAATTCTAAGATGCCAGTGATTGTAAAATACATCATTATTGTATATAGTAAGAAAAACATTTCTAATTAAATTCTAATTTACTTTCAATTTTAAGTTGCAACCCAAACTCAGAGATATAAAAAATATGAAAAGTTGTGTTTTAGAATCCCACATATACTATTATAAACTGGATACATGAGCAAGAGTCATTTTTGCCTAGCAGGCCCAACAAGCAATCCCCCAACATACCTGATCATTTATATATCCTGAGGAAGATTTATGGCCTGGAATATCAAACCAGGATCTCCCCCACTATATACTTATAGGTTTGCAGTACTGTATATATATTACATATTGGTTCTGGGTGCCAGCATGCTTCTAAGTGCTTATTACAGTATATATATACTGTATATATATATACATATATATATATGTATATATATATAACTATTTCCTAATTGTTAAATGTGGAAATTATTTTTGTGTAATCTGATAGCCCATGTTATTTATATTTTTACAGAGTACAATTCTATGGAGTCTTACAAAAAGACAAATATATGCATATAGTTTGAAACAAACAAAATTTATGGGTAAAGAATAATGGTCTTTTATATGAGCTGATTATAAATGCTAATTCTTCATTAGGGCTTTTTAAACTGAGGTTTATTGGGTGCCAATTTCTATTTAGTGTCTTATATCTACATTCAGATTCTCCCCAATGACAGAAAATTATTAATTGCCCTTTCCATAAAAAAGGGTTGTTCAACAAGTGAGCATGAAACAGCAGTGGGAAGCTAAAGGTAAAGATAAAGGGTGAGACAGTCCTAGAAAGAATTCAGAACTAGATGGATGATTTACCATGATCACTTAAAGTAATGAACCATAATTTAAGTAGTATGTAGAAGGAATCTCTAGATTGCCAAATCACTCCAGGTCCATCACTTAGCCCTTAAGTATATAAAATGCAGCTGGCATGAAGGATGTGCAATTAAAGTTTGAAGGGACATTAGTGACTATAAAATGGGAAGGATAATAGTACAGTGAGAAAGAAATTAGGGTCAATTAAATTTGAATTCTGGTTTTGGTGCTTATTAAACTTGAGACTCAATTTACTTATCTAGAAAATGGGTTCAATAATATTGATCCCATAGAGTTGCAAAAACTAAGTAATGTATCAGTAATAAGCACTTAGAAGCATGCTGGCACCCAGAACCAATATGTAATAGTATTTGTTATTTTTAATTTTTATTCTGGAAAAGAAGGAAAAAGAAATGCCTAAGGTGTGTATATTCTCTCTTTTCATTCACCATTTGTGTAATATGTTTTTATGACTTCTCTATTTAAATATTTGGCAGAACATAGATCACAGCTGTCTACTTCAGTACATCCATGTAGCCACCACTCAGGACAAGAACATTACATACTCCCTGAATCCCAGCCCTTCATGCGCCTCTCAGTGATTACCTTCACTGCTTCCTCAATCCAACCATCATTTTCCTTTGAGCAACATAGATTAATTTTTCCTGTTATTTTTTAACTTTTGAGCATAAAATTATAATACAGTATATTTTTTGTACTTGATTATTTGTCCTTAGCATTAGATTTGAGAGATTCATCTCTGTTGTTATGTGTGAATGCAATCCTCCGTTTTAATGGATATCTTCATTTCTTTATGTGACTAGGCTGCAATCTATGTAACTATTTTATTTTTGATGATCATCCAATCTGCTTTCCTTCAATTTTTATTTGTTACTAAATGATAGATAATATCTTATACCTGTTTGTACTTTTAACACAAACACAGTGTTGTGAATTAATAAAAAATAATGATTAAATGGTCTATGACTGAGGAAATAAACAGCAACTTGGGTTAAGTTAAAAGGTCTGCTAGGGAAGAATGTTTATCAACAAATTGAAAGTGTATAGTAGAAGCTCAAGGAGCCATGACAATATCAAAGAGAAAATACAATTAGGCAAACATTGTCTCTTCATTAAAATGATGAATAAGGTTGTCAACTGCATATAGTATGCAGTGAATGCAATATGTACAACCAAAACATTTAGGCATTTTAGAGCCTAGAAAATCACTTATTTCATAGCCAAGAGTTTTCACATATAATTAGCATGGCATGAAAATATGATGGAACTTAAAATTCTTAGTTCTTCCTTTGAGAGGGTTTAAGTTGACTTAATGGTTTGAATCTTCGTTGTTTGCTTACTAGCAACAACTGGGGGCTAATTGCTTAATCTCTTTATGTTTTAGTTTCTCTACCTATAAGATGACATTACAGGATAGTACTGTACCTACCTTATATATTTTCTGAATGATAATCATGTACAGAATTTTGCAGAGTGAAAGTTTGTACAAGGAGTTCAATATTGTTAATTGTGAAAGGTAACGTGGCATAGTGTTTTTATCACACAAACTTGGAATCAGACTGGCTAGGTTCAAGGTCTAGCTTTTTAATGACCTTAAGTAAGTTATTTAATTTCTCTGTGTCTTAGTAGTCTCATCTAGAAAGTGGGGTTGATAATAGTACCTACTTCACAGTGTTGCTGTTTAAATGAAGTTTAAATCAATGTATAACCTGATACATAGTAGACATATTGAATATACTTCCTTAGAGAGTGACATAATTTAGAGCTATAGATCTCAACCCTGTTTTACACATTAGAATCACCTGGTAAGTTTTCTGGTTTTTTTTTTTTAACCTGGTAAGCTTTTATGCTGATGCTTAGATCCTATTCCCAGAGCATTTCATTTCATTTGTTCTTGGTAGGATCCAGGAAAGCTCTGAAATTTGTGCTGATAATAATGTGCAGCAAACATTGAGTCCCCTGATTTAAGACCATTCTTTATTAAGCCAGTTAAAATCCCCCCTTAATTCTTATTCTGATCATAGACCATCTAGAACCACTGAACACTGTGCTCTTAGACTATTTAAATGGTAACTACAGAGTCTCTTCTATGTGAGTCATATGGATTATGTAGAGTAGAATAAAATATGACCTTCTCTGCAAAGAATTTACAATGTATTAGAACAAATACACATGGGTCCTGATCACTAAGTTACAAGTTAAATGCAGCGATTGGAATAAAACACAAAATGCTGAGGAGGTAAGGAAGAGGGAGGATCCATTTACACTTGATGGTAATCCATGAAGGCTTCATATAAGAAGTAGCATCCACTTCATGTGGATCTGGAAGCATGAAAAATGAATTTACTTTCATTGTCCTAGGCTTTTCCCTCTCTAACAGGATTTTGAAATCCTTTCAAGTAACAACACGAAAAATCTAAGATTTTATGAGACCATTTCATGTGTAGTTTGGAAAATATTTTTACATTTCAGTTTCTAGAAGATACAGTCACTTTTGGAAGGCAAACTAGAGTGGCTGGCCTGCCAGCTTTTTTCAAGTGAGGTATAGAAAATTATTTGCTTTAGAAATATCATGTAATTTGCCTCAGATTGGAGCTCATGGTGTTTCTAAAGTTCTAGGGGAAGTCCAAAGAAATCCTTAGGTTCAGAAGTACAAGTGGTCTTTAATGACAACTTAAAGCAGAGCAAAACAAGCAAACAAACAAACAAAACTCAGTTCTTGCTAGGTAGATGAAAGGATGCTAATTTTCTGATGTTTGGTCCTAGTGGAAGAGTACAGAGCTGCAATCTTTGACCCAGAGCTGCTTTAGGAAGTCAAGATGAAAAAACCCCAGAACACCTATGTCAGAATTCAAAGGATAAGCTTGTAGCTTAACAAACTGGAGAGGCAAGAAAGGATAATGAGTGCTTGCATCAGCACACTAAGAAACCTCCAAATCAGTTGTGACAGTGCTGAGGAAGCAAAGCTGTGATAAAAATAGTCTGTCTGGAAGCTCTCTTATCTAAACCATTATTTTATTTCATTATTATTATTGCTTTGGTTGAAATATTCTAGAAGAAATATCTATCAAAGTAAGTTGAACATAACACTACTTGGTACTGTCAATCAAAGAAGTGGAACTTTATAAAAATGTTGCATTAGAATAACACTGTACACTACCAAGATTCTCTGTTATAAAGAATAGTCAGTTAGTGAAGAAAAAAATTAAAGAAGACATTGGACGGTAGAAAGACCTCCCTTGTTCATGAATCAGCATAACTAATATTAAAATGGCCATATTACTGAAAACAACCTACCAATTCAGTGCAATCCCCATCAAAATACCAAAGGCGTTCTTCACAGGGTTAGGGAAAAAATCCTAAAATTCTAATATAACTTCCATAAATTCCTAAAGTTCTTGGGAAACCACCAAAGATACAGACTAACTAAAACAATCCTGAGTAAAAAGAGAAATGTCCCAGGCATCACAATAATCAATTTTGAAATATGCTGCAAAATCATAATAATAAAAACAGCCTGGTACTGACACAAAAATAGACATGCAGACCAACAGAATAGAAAAGAAGACACAGAAACAAACTACAGACACCTGTTTTTTTGCTTGACAAAGAAATCAAAAATATATGTTGGAGAAAAGATAGCCTCTTTAACAAGTTGTACTGGGAAAACTGGGTATCTATGTGTAGAAAACTGAAACTAGATCCCTGTTTCTCACCTTGTACAAAGATCAATTCAAAATGGATCAAAGACCTAGGTATAACACAAAACTAAGAACATACAGAGCAAACATTTGAATTCATAGACACAGGCAAAAACACTTGAATTCACAGGATTTAAGTAGCACAGAAAATAATAGTAAGAATCCACAAATAGTACTATATCAAATAAAGAAGCTTCTGCATAGCAAAAGAAACAACCAACAGAATGAATAAACAGGCTACTGAATGGGAGAAATTCTTTGCCATCTTCTCACAGAGGATTGATATCTCGACTATGTAAATAACTCATAGGCTCCCAAGAGCAGCAGGAGAGAGCTAGCTCCGAACTCAAGCAGTTTTGAAACCTTTATTTATGTCACATTCGCTACTGACTCGTTGTTTAAAATGAGTCACATGGCCAAGTTCACCATCAACATAAAAAGAAGCTATTACCGAAACAAGAGTGTGCATACAGGGAGAAAGTTATTACAGCCATTTAAAAAATTCTACCCCATTGCCCATATTGCATTGATTTATAATCTGTTTCATGTATGTACCAGTCTTAGGAACAGAAGTTCCATTTCTTCCTTTCTGTATAATGAGTATGTAACACAGTGCCTCACATTATGTTGCGTGTTCTACAGTAATTCATTTTTTCCTCACTGTGTGGTGTTTATAAGAACCTAAGCTACTTAGGCTGCATGAGCCAGAGTTACCCAGTTTATTAAAATGGAAAGAGAAACATTTCAAAATAATCCTGAACCTCAGAATGGTATCCCCAGAAGACTTATGAGCCTTACCAGGACTTGAAAAGAAGCACAGCCTGGGTGACTTCTCCCACTGTCAGCTTCCCTGCAAAAGCTGCCAGCAACTTTCTTAAACTAAAGTGCCACTGGTGCTCCATCTCTGTCCCAAGAGAATGCACACGTCATCTCTTTGCATATTTTTATCACATATTCAGTACATCAACAACTCTTCAATTTGCTGTGGCTTGGGAAATGTCAGAAGGGAAAGTTTATGAAGTCTCCCACATACACAGACATCTGGCTAAGCAAGCAGGCCCACAGATCGATTTGTCAAAGCTCAGCTTTCTTTCCTTTCAATCTTTCACCTAAGAAATTCATAAAATCCTGATTATGTGCAAAATTGTACCTAACCTCTTTCATAAATACTAATCTGACCTAGGAAAGTCATTCAAATTAGCTGAGGGGTGTACCTGATTCACAAAAACAATTGTCTTTAATTTTTAGAGCTGAAGCAGATGCCCAAACACATCCTCATTTTAAACTCCTGCAACTATCATTATTACTGCTTTCATAGTTTCTCTTACTGCAGGCTCTAATTAGAAGCATTCTGGTGGGGCGGGAAACAAGACCAAACATGGAAGGATTATGGTCTCTTTTATATTAAATTCCACACTTGTCCTGGGTTTGGCAGCTGCTTGAAATGGTCCAGCTGGTCTTAGTTGACCAGGTGGCTGAAAAGTAAGGGGAAATTTCTGTGTTGAAAATAGGACATCCCAGTTAATGATGGCTAAAGAAAATGCTTTTGCATCCTTGCTCCAAAGGAATAGCTGTGGGCCTGTCAGTCATCTGTACGCCTATGTCATCCCAGCTGTCCCCTACCTATGCTGGCTCTCACCTCTATGGTCTCTGGACTGTCGTCACAAATGAACTCTCAAGAATGACTTAAGACTAGCTGCAAATCATTCAGCTGTAATGACAAACATGGAATAAAGGAAAATAACTGTTCAACTCTGTTTTCATGTCAAACCTCCCTGTTATCTCACATCCTTCCATTCAATTCATCCCAGTATCCTCTTTTGGGTGGAAAAGGTAACTGTACACTCAACCTTTTGTCCACCACTAGGAATTTCATGTTCGAAACTGTTAGAATAGTGTTAGGTTGTTGAAGATCAGCAGAGGTGTATATTGAAAAACCAATTTTAGAATTTCAAACGGGAGGGTACCTATGAAACAAGCATGTTGGTATTTGATTTTCCTGTATTTAGGGAAAGGAGTAAACTAAAAAAAAAATAAGAAAACACAAAAAGCTTTGGTTGTCAAGAAGGCAGGAAACTAACTTGGAATCAGTAAACATGTTTCTTATGTGAGATGTGTTTAAAATTTGTGAAGCATGCTGGAAACCTGCCCAGATTGTCTTCTTAAAAACCTTGTTTTGTAAATGTAGCCCAAATATTGTGAGTAGAAGGTCCTCATTGCCTGGAATGACCTTTACCTCCTCCTACTTCGCCTGCTTGATATGCTTCATAGATTCAGCTCAGGCTCCTTCCTTCAGGCATTTTTCCTCACACTGCTCCTTCTCCCTCCTCCTCGTGCTCCCTCTCTTCTCCCTCCCTTCGTCCCTCCTCCATTACTTCCACCTCCACTTAGGTATCCTCCTTGATATGTCCTTATATCCCACACTGTTTAACAACCAACTTGGCAAATTTTTTTCTCTGGTTTATCAGATTACAACCCCTTGAGGGTGAATTCTGTGCGTTGTTTATCTTTGATCCCTAGAACAATGCAAGGCACAGAAGTGACATTCAGTAAGTATTAATTGAATAAATAAATTTATTTATTAATGGTTGAATGAATCACCAATTAAATTGTACTGGGAATACTACTTGACTATAAGTATTTTCAATACTGTTTGTTAATTCACTACCCAACTTTTTACTAAATACCTAGTATGAATCAGGTATTGTATTTAGTAGGATATAAACATGGACCCAGTCAATAAAGTTTTTGATCTCACAAGGATGAAAGTTGAAAATTAAGAATGATTATTCATAAATATAATGGTATTGAAGTAGAATGTTTTTGTTGCTCAGAATTTCTAATAAAAGGTTTACATTAAAGGGAGACAGTAAACATATGGGTGCAGGATGCAGGACTTTCTGAAAGAGAGTAGATGTTTTCTATAAATCATTATACTTCATACCCTGTCTTATGAAATAAAACTAGATGTTTGAGAATAATTAATTGAAGTAATGGAATTTATTGTTGACAGTACTATGGCATTCTTCTTATTCTCCTAAAGATGGGGAGAAGGTAGTCTATCGCCTCTCTGTGAAAGATGAAACTGGCATCTCCTCCACATATATTTGCTGAACTGCTGAAATTAAACAAATTGCCCCTAGATCAGAGAGTAAAAGTTCTTAGGAAAACCTATCATGTGTTCTCAATAGTTTGAATTTTATATGAAAATATGGACATACATATTTGTTTCCAAATTGAATAAATTCTGAAGACAATAGATTAACTGGAATATCCACAATGATGGAGCAAAAGCAGAAGGGTTAGAAGTTGGTTAAATTGCATTTTCACCATTTAGCAAGGCAAGAGTGCATGAGTTCTTACTGGACCAAATAATTGGTTGGAAGATAGCCAAGTGTGGTTGGAAATGTGCCAACCAGTAGGGCTGTCTGCTTATAAGAATAAGAGTAGTGTGGAATATGCTGCTAGGAGGTGATAACTAAGAGGAGATGTTAAGGCATTAGCCAGAAAATACATCATTCATATGGAAATAATGTAGTATGCAGGATCCCTAGGAAACTTAAAGGAATTCCAGTTTAACTTTCAAGAAAGCCAACTCTCAGAGGTTGGCCACCAATAATCAAAATATACTAGTCAGTAACATGAAACTTTACTCTATCTTTCCCTTAACCCGCAACCTCCATAGACAGAAGTAAACAGTGGGAGTAGAGGTATACACTGGAGGTGCACATGAAGGAACTGTGAAGCAGCAGTGTGTGCCACATTGCTGCACATCTTCAAGACAAAGATCAGGCTTGAATGTGTGGCAAAGGAGGGAAAGAACACTGAATTGACTGTGAAACTGAAGTTTTGTTTCAACCTGATAATTTTTTTTTGGAAAAAACTGTTAATGAACTATCTTAAAGTATTTATCATCAATACTTTAGCTGTCTGATTTTTAATTATTTATTATAGAACATATTACATAATGGTCACATTCATCATAGGGAATTTGTACTTAACACAGCTTAATTCTTTTTTTCCCCATTTCCCTCTCCTCCTTTCAACCCTCTTCTCATCCTTTACAAAAGCCTTGTTTCTGTTTTTTTCTTTCTGTTGTTTTTTAAATACCTTTTCCCTTTTTCCCCTTCCTTTCTCTGCTCCCATATTCCCCTTCCCATTTCAACATGTTTTTCCTACTTCCCAATGTTTGTCCTCCATTTTGCTCCTAATAAGTAGCTGTCTATTAAATTATAAACTATATGTTTGTGCATTCTGGATCTATTACATGGCACATAGTGACTGAGAATCTATGGAACCCTCAAGTGTCCTGCAAGCCCAAGGAAGACATAGGCAACTGAAGATGTTTAATGGCAGTGATTGGAGAAATGCAGAACCATTGCTTATTTAGAGCCTCTGGAGCTTAACCTATTCAGTAGACTGCCTACCTATGAAAAGTCATGCATGTGTATGTATATGCATACATATATAGTGTACATAAATATATGCTGTGAACTTCTATTTTATCTCATTGGCAGCTCACCTATACCCAAATAATAGAGCATTTAAGAACATAGTATCTTTTATTCATAAGGTCCTTTATGAAACTTCTAATATATTTCCCTATTCCATAGAACAGTCTTTTATACTAATGTATCAACAGAGAATGGTAACAACAGAAATAACAAGAAAGGGTTCAGTGCCTGCCATGTACAGAAACTGATCTAAATGATTTTTATAGGTATTGCCTCATCTTATCCTCATATCACTTTTAAAATTGGTAGGTGATGATGTTCCCATTTTAAAAATGAGGAAATAGGCTTAACAAGGCTAAGTGGAGTGAAGACCCCAAGATTTAAATCGAGTCCTGCCTACATTTCAAAATACATCTTTGTGTATTTATTCTTAACTTCTAAAACTACTTGAGAACTTCAGAAAAGGGTAACAGAACCCTTAGAGAAATTGAATTTTTAAAAATGCATGTCATATTATTATACTATCCCTCCATATTTTAAAATTCTATTTTCCATAAAACTTTACCCATGGATTCTGCTTCTAGTCTACATTATTTTCTATAGGCCTCACATGCAAGAATTTATCTAATCAATGAGGATTTGCTTATCATCTAATCTAAACCACGGATTGTTCTAGGTGCTGAAGTTCATACAATGAAAATGATAAAGTTCCTGCCTACATAGAACATATATCATATTGATCATCTTTCCATAGTTCTCCTCTGTTTATTGTAATCAACTTCAGTTTCTTTTTCTTCTCAGTGCAAATTTCTAAAAAATCTAGTTTACATATGTCTTCTAGAATACTGTGAGATACAAGTACATGTATACAAATATATTTATAATGATCATACTTATAAAAGCAAAAAGAAAAACCCTAAATGTCAAAGATGGTAAAATAAATGATGGTGCATACATCATATAAACTATTACTAAGTCATTAAAATTATACTCATGGGCTGGAGTGATTGCTTAGAATGTGCAAAGCCCTGGGTTTGATCCTTAGTATCACAGAATTTTATGCTAAGAAGAGATTTTTAATGCCACAGAAAATGGTGCATAGTATAGAATTGTATAAAAGTTTAACTTCAATTCTCTGTGTGTACATGTATGTCGGTTTGCTCACAAATGCAAGTAAGAAAACAACACATCAAAATCTTAACAATATTTACTAGACAAGTACCATTAATAATGTTTTTTATCTTTTCTATAACAACTATACTTTATTTTTAAAGTGAAGTATGCATGTGTACTCTGTGCAGGGTTTTGCAACAGACTCTGGAGCAATTGTCCAATTAGCATAGTGAAGCATCTGGTCAGAGATTGCAGTGTTTATAAATTAAATGAGTATTTATATGTTTGTGTATATATCAGTAAGTGTATGGTCAGTTCTTTATTCTACATGACTCACTTTTCATTTCATTTCGGTTTCTCACTGTCATCCAGATGAGTCAAATCTCACGGTCAGTTGAGAGCCAACCATGTTTAATAATAGACTAAGAAAAGTACATGTAGGAAGATAAACCTGCTGGTGGCAAAAAAATAACCACTGTGAGTTCATAACCAATTATAAAATTGTTTGATTACACCCTATTTTAGTTTATCCAAGTTCCTAATTGCCTGTATATAACAAAATCACCAATTAGTGACCATTTATTTAGCAATAGTTTTCACTCTTTATGCAGAATTATAATAACTTCATAGAATGAATAACAAATTTATAAAAACCCAAGCTCCCATTTTGAAGTTGAGTAACTACACTTTCCATAGCAATGGACAGTTGGAGGCTAAATATCTTACGTTTTGACATTATCTACTCACAGTTTGTCACTAATGCTTTAGCTGTCTATTAAATTATAAAGCATATGTTTGTGTCTTCTGAAGTTTAATAGCATGCATGCAGTGATGGTAGTAGTTAATAGCTAGAAAGAAATAAGCAAGTGAACCTGTTTGAGAGGAGGCACAGAGTGGATTAGAATTTTTATTAGGTAAAATTGATCTGTGATTATGTAGCTGAAAAAAGCTTTTAGTATTTCTGACATCTATATTCCAGTAGATATGACACAAGTACATTATACTATTTGTTATTCTAGAATATTTAAAAATATCAGAGACAGCTCTGTTTGTTTTTCTTTGGGCATTCAAAATCTAATATTTATCTTTGGAGACATAGGATTTATTAACTTGTATAATTATTTCCCCAGAATATAGTCCTCCTCCATTATAGCCACAGACCTCCTCCATATTGTCATCTTGTATTTTCAACATAAGAGGTAATGTGGAACATGATCTAACATTTCTCATCATATCAAAAACAGCACAAGTGAACATAAGATCAAGACAGCAAAGATATGGAATTGCATCTCAATTATTTTCTGGAGCTGGATTATGGAGATACTGCTCAACCAGTGTGAAACAGTGTATACTGAATGCTAAATTGAACTCACATTAGCATCAAAAAAAATAAAAAAGTCAATTTTATATTTTATAAATTAAAATAAAACTAAAAGAAAAGATTTTCGAAGTTTCCCCACAAAGAAATAATAAATAAGGAGATAAGCTTAAACTGATTTAAACGGACACAATGAACACATAGTGAAACATGATACAGTATGCCATTGATTTGCATAATGTTTATGTTTTTATGTATCAGTTAAAAACAAATTTTAAAATACTAGAAAAGAAAAAAAACTAAAAATATAATGATAAATTGAACTCATATTCCAAGAAAATTGAAGTCAATGGCTCGATATACTCTTGAAGGGGGAAGCACATTTCTGGAGTGGTAGGGCATTCCACAAGTAGGACATTTATCAGTAGTTATTTATCAGTAGTAATATTTATAAATTCATAGAGATTGTGTCACATAAAAATCGATGGCACAGCCAGTTACGGATCATTATTTGAGATACTACAACATATCTATGTGTTCTTAATATTCATCCCACACTTCGCTATCAACTTGCTATATTTCTGCAATGATGATGTGGATTGACTACTGTCCTGTCTCTAGGTAACTGTGTCATTCAAAAATAATAACATATCAACTACTAAAGTAAGGAACCATGCAGCAAAGATTCATGTATCTGATTTGACGCACCCTGATATTTATATTCATTTAATGTATATAGATAATGTGTATTCATTATGTATGCATAGTTTATAGTCATTTCATATATATTCATTAATATGTGTTTTCTATGTGAATTTCCAGGGACTTGATTTAAATTTTTATTACTGTAAATTGCTTCACTGATCATATGAATCACAGTAGCCCACCAATAAATAATTGACTGTACAGCCTAAATTGAATCAGTCTTTTTCTGATTCCTGTAAACTTCATGGCTTATAAACATCTGAGGTCAAAAGCACTTCAAGGTTTCTTAGAATCCCTGAGCTATGTTTCTGTTCCTCAATTCCTTTCTTCTCTCAATCCTGATTCCTTTTTCTCCTAATTTTGAGGCGCCCCCCCCACCATGTCCTCAGAGCCCTGATACTCTCAAACTCAGCTCTTCATTATCTTACTGCACTCACATTTCTAACAGTGCCATAGGTTGGAAAAATTTCTCTCTTCAAAGAATTCTCCAACCCACAAAACCTCTGACAAATCTGTTAGGTCATTTATTGTCAAGTGAGAAGATTTCTTACCTTTGGCAGAGATGCCCTGGAACCTGAACTCTGGGTGGTCATTGTTAAGACTGTGGTGATGCCCAGTGCAACCCTAGCAGGGGCTGCATCCATGTTTATCCAAAAGGAGACCCAGGACAAAATGACTATCAACAGGCTGGGAATGTACATCTGGATCAAATAATATCCCATCTGGCGTTCCAGGTGAAACTTGACCTCAATGCAGGTAAACTTTCCTGGAAACAGCAAATTATCATTTAAAGTCTAATTTGATTTTTTTCTTTCTAATTCCAACATCTTATTTTATGTTTAAAAATGAAATGTGTTACACATAAGTTGGGAAGATTGCACAAACTGTCACTCTATATAACCAATTCAACCAGTAATGGGACTAGCAGTGTGAAAACGAGTGTTCGAAAGCATTGATGGACTAAAGCTGTACAGTATATTTGATTTTTAAAATATGTGCTTGTTGCAGCCGTATTGTTTTAGACAGATCTTAAGAATTTGCAAGACTAGCCAGGCGTGGTGGCGCACGCCTTTAATCCCAGCACTCAGGAGGCTGAGGTAGGTGGAGTGTTGTGAGCTCGAGGCCGGCTTGGGCTACAGCGTGAGCGCAAGGCCTGCCTGAGCTACA